>VOMN01021302.1:0-62754 GCA_014899125.1 Orchestia grillus
TACTTGGAGCTCACATTTAGGTCAATAATAGTTATTTATTAAAATAACTATTAGAAAATCGGAAAACAGATGTATTATTTTAGCTATGTAGAAGGCTACACATGTGTCATTTATAAGTTGAGTTGGTGTACTGATACCCTAAAATTATAACTCAAAAAATGAACTAATAACTATTAGATTAGATGAACTAATAACTATTCGTTACAACCTGATATTTGAAATATCTTTTGTGGTACAATTCCTTTAGGCAAGGAAAATCGCTTTAGTGATGAAGTATACTTTTTATATCATAATTCTATCATCTGTACAATTCGACAATCATATATTTCACAAATTAGGAACAAATTCTCCTCCATACTTTTTGACAATTCGGCCACGTTTTATTCACTATACGCTGACGTGGAAATTTAGCTACTCGAACTCGTGAGCATTGGACCTGAGCTGTACCTGTTATATTGAAATGTCACAACTGAATAATATTTTATCTCACTCTTCAAAATTCACCAGTTTTGTGGATTAATGCTGACTATTAATTAAAGTCAAATATTAAGCTCAAAATTTCCACACATTTCACGCATCCTGAGATGGCTGAAAGATTCAGAAATATTTTCAGCACTAGCAAAATGCCCTGACTTTACCATACTGACTCGGCTACCATGACCTGCTTCATCATCACCACCTTCACAATGGAAGAAGCATAAATCATTCATTTATTAAATGAACATTTACTAAAAAATTTCACTATTCACACTTCATCATCATCATCAGCAGCAGCAGCACCAGCAGCAGCGTGAAGTAACAATAGCGTAAACTCTCACATTAATATTCCCACGTTAGAGCTATCGTCATCACCTATGTTTGAGTATTCACCAATATTTCATTCTTGTCAAGCCCTATTCGCAATGAAAGTCTCTGCAAGTCTCACCGTCATCAATGCAAGCAGTTGGCAACAGACATCGATCCCAAATCCAATTCCTGCCATCGATTCCACACGATCATCACTCACAGCATGAACCAAAATGCTTTTCACAGCACTTCAATTGTGAGACAATACAAATTTGGTCATGAGCTTCACCCCAAAACCTCCTGAATCCATTCGCATCCGTGACTGTGTGAAAAAATTCCGGATCTCATATCACATATTTCCCTGTTTCATTTCCGTCCTGCTATCAAAAATAGAACGGAAGCTCATTTGCAATAGATATTTGTAATGGACAGTAGGCGAATGCAGCACCTAGCAAGGCAGTGTTATTGTGGTCGGCGTATTTTCAGCGGCCTTTGAAAATAATCGGAAAAAGGCCTCAGCCAGCGGATTACGTGTCCGGGGAGAGTTTTTACGAGCGTATACGGATTTGTGGACTGGCTGTACGAAAAGGCCTGGCTTTGCGATGATGGTGTGCGTTGTTGGAACGGTCGCCGCCTCCCACCATGGAATGAACAGTCAAGTTACCCATGACAAGTCCGTACATAACGTTTGGAATTCATGACTCGGTAATAACTGCTTCCGGGGACAGCGTTCAGAATCCTCTGAAGAGTTTAAAGTTCTATGAGCTTGACAATGCGCACTCAAGTTTCTTTCTCTGCCCCAAAATGAATTTCGGATGAAATTATTTGAAAACTGTACTACTTATTTGGAAACTTAAAAGTAATAAAATAGAATTGGTAGTGGGTCAGCGCAATAACTGGGCTTTGAAGTTATTTTTCTTGCAAAGCAACTTCATTTGACAAATTCCTGATATACATGCTTAAATTCATTTACATAAAATCTTTTCTTTTCGTTCGAATTCATTGCATCTTCAAAGACATTGTGTTCATGTTACTGATAATCATGGCGAAAAATCTTAATAGCCAAATTGCACCCGTCTTTTAATGAGAAAATGACTAGAGTAATTCAAATCAACAGTTACCCGTACATGGCGACCTAACTCGCTCCACCGGCTCAAGAAATTAATTCAGTCTGGCATTCGGTAGGCCGTAATTTTACCTAATGGTCGATCATGAATTCCTAGGGTTAGTGAAAATTTTTTTAGCTATTGTCAAACCATTGATTCAAAACTTCTCCAACACTCACATTCAGTCGCACTTTTCGAAACCTTAATCTTCACCCTAATCCAACCCGTGATCTAATCCTTTGTCTCCTCATTATGGACCCATTTCCACGTACACATTTTGTTTCTTAATTACATAATGGCCCAAAAGCTCTTCGTCTAGCCCTTTACATATATGCGTAACTCTTGGCTCAAATTCATTTCCAACCATTGATCGAAACTCCGACATTTTATTAAAAAAAACCTAAGGCCCAGCCCTGTCACTGAAGTAGGCCTAGTTTGGATGCCTTAGAGCCAGTCTGAGCACTCTATTCCAGGCCACACTGGTGAGCCGCCTTTTAATGAATATCGTGTTTAGTCTTCCTTACCCAAAGACAGCACTCCGCCCGAGGTATCGAACCCGAGACCTAACTAGGTGACAAGCCCTCCATCACTTCCGCTACGGAGCTTACATTTTTTCACCCGGATGTTTGCTTAGGTCGCATCGTTGCAGAATAGAATAGGAGCGAGCCAAGTAACCCATTTTGGAGCTTTAAACTACGTGGAATCGGTGCTTATGCGACGTATTTGCAAATTCCACTAATCAATCCGTTATAAGGGGCTTTTAACGTTGCATTTTGTTTTAAGTTATTCAGAGACGGTGGGCTGTACACTTGTACGTCTTGCAGGAACCCCAAATGGAGAGGCGCCTGGTCCAACCCATGCTCCCTGACAACCTCTGCGGCATCTTCCGTCGCCTCCAGCCGCGCCTCCTCCACGTCTGAATGCTGCGGTGCCTTCAGGGTTGTAGTGCTTGGAGCTGCCGGTGTCGGCAAGACGTCGCTGTGCCGTCAGTTCATGACGTCCGAGCATATCAACGCCTACGAAATGTCAGTCGGTGAGTTCAAAATGACGAGTTTCTTCTAAATTTGTCCGAAATGTTCGATTGCTGAAATAACTTTGCAACTTTAAACAGTACCTCGTAAGTTTGAAGGCTTTATAATGAGGAGCGGCTTTGAAGCTTATACTAGTACTTTCGAAACTTTGGGAAGAAAGTTGATAAATTTAGATAGTAACTTGGGAGCTTAGAAGAAGAATTTTATCCACTGTGCATGACAGCTCTGAAACTTTGGAAAAAACTTGGCTACTTAAAATGATATCTTCACTACTGTATAAAATCGTTTTGCGATAGCGATAGTTTCTATAAAAAGGCCAAGAAACTCGTAAGTCAGAACGGTAAACTATAATTTTTCAATTTTAATGAGACTTATTTCGATAGCAGTATAAGTTTTCAACTCGTGTTCTCCGTTGAATAAATTTTAAAGAATAGAAAAAACATGCAATCGTATTCCTTTAGTTAATTTCCAAATGAAAATAAACTGCTTTTTTGCATAAGTAAACCGTTTTCGCAAGCTTTGATGCCTTTAATAAGATAAGAGAAAATGCGCAGAAAATAATTTTGCTGAATTTCAGAATCCCATAAGCCACTCAATGAGCATCAACGCCAGATTTTGTTTTGGCCATTTGTAGCTCAATAAAGATTAAATTTAAGAATAGTTACATTCACAAGAATTTTATTACCAACATCATGAAGGCAGAAGTAGAATAAGAGATACATTACTCACCGACAGAATAATTTCCTAGTTCGCTCGCATTCGGAGTCTCGCCGTAAACAACATGGAATGCGTCAAGCCTCCGCAGCCATGTCACTTCCGTAAACCGTTCACGTCAGCTATCCAGAATCGTACTTGTTTAATATCGTCAGTAGAGTCTTGAATAACTGTCAATATCCTCGTTGAATAATTTTTATCAAAGTTTTGACCTTAGGCTTGTTCGATATTCGGTGATCAAGAACCACATTGCAACTTCAGGGGTAACAACTGAGCTCTTACAATGTCCATTTATGCGTGTCTGCGATGAAATAATACCTGTAAAGTCCTTCAAGTTTCATAGAGCACATCAAGTTTCATAGAACATCACTCATGATCTTGATTAGAGCCATTCCACTGGAGAATACTAAATCAAATACAAGAAAAATGCTGTAGTCAGTCGAGCATGTGACTCGGAATTTGGCATTGGCTCGGAAAGAGAGCTTTTCATTTCTCGCCCGCTCTAATTCATATACATACAAGTCAGTTGGAAGAAAAGCACGAAAAAGAGGCTTCATAAAAGTGAAATGATCAATTTACGTACTGTAGTCTGGATCCTTTCATGATGAGAAATTAAAGCATGCTGGACTTCAGCCAATCATTTAGACGAAAAAAGTTCATCTTTTCGGTCTCGTCGGAACGAAGGAATTGAATCTCATCAACCCGCAGGATCCGCTAATGAGCTTATTTTTCAGGATTATGGCATGGCTCTAATGAGATTCATAGTTCGATGAAATGTGAAAACAATAGCGGCTCCCTAATTAGCTCATCCCCGCTACTGCTGATCACCTGTAAATTAGAGATTATCCTGTCTCGAAAAGATTTCAGTTTTGATGTTCAATTATCACCTTGGATTATCAATGCAAGTTAGTCGCTCATCGTATATATAAATCATTCCATTTTTTGGTAAATTGGAACGCGATGATCTCATTTTTCCGTTGATTTGTGAAGATGAGCCAAAATTCAACTAATTACCATTTAAATCATTTTTACTGTTCAGTCATGCTTCCTTTCAAGATTTTTTTATCCGTGTGAACTGTACTGCTGGTTTTATCTCTATTACAGTTTCATGAAATCATTTGTAGTCGCAGGAAGGGAAGATATTATCCAAAATGTGTTAAAATAATGTTGCCAAAAGTTCTGAAAGTCAAATATAATAAATGAACAACTACTCTGCATGAAAAAAGCAAAAAACGCGTACGAAATATACGGTTAAAGAACTAATCAATAAGACTGGAAAAAATAGAATTGCTCTGTCGATTTGACTACGGATCATTTTACACGCGTGAGCTGGTGCAACAGTTTCTGTGCGCGAAAAAAGTAACAACAAATTATTGACTTTACGGTCAACTTTCCTCCAAAACTGTCGGCAGTTGAGAGCGGAAGTAATATGTCGTCCGGCTTTTCTAAATTGGGGCAAAGTTAACCAAGCGAAAGCGAGGCGCGGCCGTGGATGCGGAATACAAAGCGTGGCCTGCGGCAGGACGTACAATACGGCAGTACAAAATACAAAGCGTGGCCTGCGGCAGGGCATTCAATACGGCAGTTCAAAATACAAAGCGTGGCCTGCGGCAGGATGTACGATACAAAACAGGCCAAAAATATGACTTCTCTGCTACGCATGAGCAAGAGTTGTAGACTTGGAACTGACGCTGGAATATGGTACGCTGGATGTATTCTGAACGATTGTTTAGAAATTGTTATTGAAATTGAAACACTCCTCAAAGTTTTCGGAATCTGAAATGAAAAACTGTGTGAGCTCAAAGCCGAAAAGAAAATACAATATATTCAATAAAGCCAGACCGATTAAAGTAAACTTTTTCATTAACGTTACGACTTGTTTATCCTATTCAAAGCATACTACAGCGTTTAAACTTGAAACTATGAGTTGAAAAATCCACGGTCCACCGTAACAGCGAAATGAATTTCGGAACATCGTGTTTGAGCGGGGAAACAGAGGGCATTTGCCGTGATTGCGCCTTTGACGTAGTGCGCTGAATTTTTCCTTGTCAGCCGGGAACTTAGAGCCTGCGTCACGACCCCTGATGCGAGGCGCTCGTAAACTTGGAGCTCGATTCCCAAGCTGGCAAACCAGGCAGAATTATGTCGCAGGTGCAGCACTGAAACGACACATGGATCGTACGTCATGATTGTAGACGGAAATGACACGTGGACCGAAGGTGTTCCGCCATTAAAGCAAGTCGCAGACCGTTTTTCACGAGTGGATTAAAAAATAACACGTTGGCTGAACGTCACCAATGCACCAAGAAGAAACAAGTCAATGACCATGCCTCGTGATTCTATCAATAAAATAACACCTGAACCATACGTTATAACTCCGTCACGAATATAACGCCGGTACCGTACGTCATGACTCCATCATGATAATAACATGCGTTTCGTACGTCATGACTCCATTATGATAACATGCGTCCCATACGTCATGACTCCATTATGATAGTAGCACGTGCACCGTACGTCATGACTCCATCATGATAGATAATAGCACGTGTAGCATACTTCATGACTCCATCATGATAGATAATACCACGTGTACTGTACGTCATGATCGTTTCATTAAAAAAGCAAAGGGAGCATTTCGTCGTGATTCTAATATTGAAACAACACTTGAGCCGTTCATCTTCACTGCATCAGCAGAAGAGCATGGAGGCATTCATCATGAATGCAGCTGCCAAACAGGGCGAGGAGCGTCCGTCATGGCTGCATCAGCGAAGCGAAGGCTGGCGTCAGAGGGCATATCTGTCGGCGTATCTGGTGTGAGGAAGACCCTATACACCGAAAGATATGCCCTCTGCTCCCTGCAGATCATCTCGCCCCGCCAACGAAGAAATAATAAGAAGAAAAGGTTTTCGATGGTGGAGTCGCATGCAGATTTTGACTATACACATGGAGTTGGCCTAGAGAATTTCATGAATTTTGTCAAGTTTGCATAAACTCTACGGAAATTGCTGCCAGTGTTTAAGTATCTCGGAGTTGCGGGTAAAGTTTCCATATTCTGTAGACTAATGCACACCGCTGAGGTAAAAAAAGGAAAAATTTACAACTTTTTGTAGAGTGTAGATGCCGACAACCCATGTGTGTTCTATAACAAATCTTTCCACTCGGCTCTCATTCATTTTTTATTAACTTACGCGAGAAAAAAGTTTTTACCTTATTCTCATTTTACAGCACGTTTCTGAATAAGAAATTCCAGCAAATGTCGATGATGCATAATGATGAATTATTTATAACAAATTTCTTTGTTATTGACCAGTCCGTTGAAGCTCCTCTGTTTTTATTTTAATTTCGCCTAGCGTCGGCCATTATCCTTCAAATAGAATTTTACGTACACGTCTTCGTGACGTTACTTGATGCATCAGTACCCTTCATCTTTGAAGCTACTCTTCGAGCTTCACTTAGTATATAAAGACTTAGTATAGGGAGAAGTACATGCATAACGAGGAGATACTTGAATACTGGCCCCAATTCCCGTAGATTTTCTCACATTTTTTATGTGGCTATTTCGATAGTGTCAATATTTTTTTAGTTATCGCTCGTTTGTGATCCCATGTATTTTGCCAGTAGAAATAAGAAATACCATTTCATGGAGAGTGCAATAGACCAAACTGAACAAAATCAATAGACACATACATGAGCCTGATAATAATCTGTGCGAGCTGTTTTAACATATGCTCAAAAACTGACAGCAAAATACAAAACTTCTTCTTGTCTCGAATGAACAAACCGAACTTCTCAGCTAGATTTCTTGTGAGCATCTGTCTAAAAAATGCATGCACATAAAAACGAGAAATGAGATTATGGATATGACAGTCGGATTATAAAGGAAAAGCTCACGCAATGAAGGACTGATTCCTCCTGAGATGTTATTACTTGGCAGAAAGAAAAGTAAGGGGAAGAAGCGAGTTATGTCGACGATATAATGAGGCATTTATCTGCTTCTCAAAAGAGAGATACTGTTGCCATTGCTATCAGGAATATCATTAGCGTCACTCGGATTAGTACTAGGGATCCGAATATGATAATTTTTTCTTTTGATTATCGTCTTCGACAAATATGACTCAAGTATATTAATCATACATATTTTGTTAATATGATTATTTTAATGTGAATACCTTTATAAGACCATTTGCTATCAGTTTTTAACTGGTGTTTTCACCCTTTCGTTTCATTTTTGCGAGGATCAAATCGGATAACAGTGTAACTTTCCTATCATGGCATTCAGATTCTGCAGTGAGTTAATTGCATGAAAATATAATTATTCTTTCTCAGTACAACATCACAAAGCCCACAAAGGATCCAATGCAGCGCTAAGTAAATTAATAAATCAAATATTGAACAATTTTATGTTGTGAATGATAGAAATGTAGTGAAGTTTTGACCCCGCCCGCGCCCCGACAACACAATTATTTTAAAACTAAACGCCCATTTTCCAAATAAAATTTTAATACTACGTGCATCAACTCATACATTTGTATTTTCGTTTTAAAGTTTTTCTCTTTGTCTCACAATTAACGCAATTTATGCTCTTCCAAAACCCTACAAAAATTCACGGGAGCGAAGCCTTCCGTTCTTTTAATACACAAAGATTCCCTGGGATATTTTCTAACAGATTCCAATACTGCCGACCCTCAAATCCACAGAATGATCCTGGCTCTCCATTACAGGTCGTGCCCCAACGTCATAAAAACTTACGAACCCTCACGAAAAACTACTCCTCCAGAATCGCTATTTCTACTGCGCCATTTGCAACGAGATTTTTATCTGTCCAACTCGTTCCAGAAGTGAGGATTGTGAGGCGAACTGAGTTTTTTCTCGTCGCTGACCAAGCAGTTTTTTCCGTGACTTATAGGTTCAACTTTCCTGAGTAATTAAGCTAAGTGCTTCCACATTTACGTTGGTGACAGGTGCTAAAGAATTTTTCTTCGATAGGACGGATGATGGCAACATCCCTGAACTTGAACTTGCAGTCTATAATACAGGCGTTGAGTGAAATACTTGTATCTTTTTTGTTATAGGGAATGTAGATAAGTGAATTGACTAATTGTTCGGGAAAAGAAACATTTGAGGAGCGGCGCTTGTACTTATGCATGAGCTCTGAACATGCATTGGATCGAGCATACCATACAGAAAAGTATGTATAAAACAGTAAAGTACATTCCAACATACAGTGCAGTGTAGTACAGTTTACTGCAACAGAGTACAGTACAATACATGGTTGGAGACAGTTAAGGCAGCCTTTCATGTACTCCACTACAAGCAGCAGTGATCCTCAGGATTAAGTTAACTTAACGAACGTTTTACATCTCTCTTTGTAGCGGAGATATACTTCTAAGCAGCCGTCTGGGAACTTCATAATCTTCAACAAGAAAAAATGAACGAGGAAACTGTATAAAACATTTTTAATGGTAAAATGTACTTCTGAGAAGATGAACTACTCGTAAAAAGTAGAACGCTTCGAGCATTCGCTCACCATCAGCTATGAAACCACAATGACGGACCTCTGCAAAGAAACATGACAAATAACGCAATTACATTTTTATATTAAAGGTGCCATAAACCACATATCGACCAAAGGTAGTTGAAAAGATCTGACATGATTATTTAAAACAGGTTTCATTTTAAAAATCCGCATCAGCAGGCTTATCTTCTCGGAAACTAATTTTCTGACTGCAAATGATTTATACAGTTTTCCTCTTCTCTCTTTCCTGCTGTTACAAATTTATTTGACATATCGTTCAAATGAGTGCTGATCATTCTTTTCTAATGTTTTATTAGGCTGGGAGACTCTCTTGAGAATCCCGTCGCGAAAATCCGATTCGTACATAACTTATGCGAAGTGCTAAATGGCTAGATGAAAATCGGAGAGGTGAGTCAGCGCTGCGTCACCCCAATCCATGCAATAGCCGTTCCTTTAAGGACTGTGTATTGATAACCGGCGGATCCTCAATCTATGAACTGCAATAAAATACAAACATTTCGTCGCCAGATTTGAATAATTTATTGCTGTAAAAATTTAGCATGTTTTCAATAGCCGATTTTATTTGTGCAAAAAAATTAGCAATACATTTAGATCGACAGAATTAAAATCCACGGAGAATTTTCTTCAAAATTTTCTTCAGCTCTCTTCGATTTATTTACGGTTTCTATTTGGTCTTAACTTTCTATTCCCATTATTTTTTTACAGTTGTCGGCGTTCTCGTTGTTTTCCAGTCATTGCGGCAGTCTATTATTCTTATTGTACAACTTACCTTTTCTCTTGATGTTCAGTCTCCCTCAGCTCTTACTGCACAATTTGCCTTAGTTTTTACCGTATAATTCCCCTTAGTTTTTACTGCACATTTCACCTTAGTTTTCACCGTACAATTCCCCTTACTTCTTCTTGTACAATTCCCCTTAGTTCTTACTACCCAATTTATTTTTGTTTTTACTGTACAATCCACCTCATTTCTTACTGTGCAATTCATCGTAGTTCTTACTGTACGATTCTTTTAAGGTCTTACTGTACAATTCATCATAGTTCGCTTCTTACAATCCCTCTTAGTTCTTAATGAAAATCCAAAATTGTTATTACTGTACACCTCAACTTTGTTCTTACTGAATAACTCACCTTTGTTCTTCCTGTACTGAACAATTCGCCTTAATTCTTAATCCACAATTGACTTTAGTTCGCACAGTACAATTCCCCTTAGTTGATAATGTACAATTCCCACTTGTTCTTTACGCCCCAAAAAACCGACGGGAATCCTCCTTCGTCTCGCTGCAGCCGCTGGTGTGACGCACCTGCTCCTGTGTCAACTTAATTGAAATAAGCTTCCCCGAGACATGACTGAAAAAACCTTGATTGACTACATCAAAGCCCCCGACACTGAAACACTTCGAGCGCTTGTCCATCGAATTGGTGTTCAGTGTTTTCTATTCAGATCTATGACGCCTGTGGGGACAGAATTGAACAGCTGAATACGATGTTCACGACGCAAAAATAAACCGGATTAAAGCTCTTTATGTCTGCTTGTTCTCATCCTCATGTGAAAATATATAAGAAAGTTATGCTTTTTGAGAGGAAGAAGTGTTCCAGAATTCTTCCTTTTATTTATTCGTCGAGTTTATACTTTACTAATGGGCAATATACGCGTTCTATTTTAACTGATTTACAGCACATGTAAATGTTTCGTTTTTATTTCACTTCATTGTCAATTGAAATCTCTCAGAAAGAGTATTTTCCTTAATTATGTGATGTAAGAAAATAGGTTTAAAACTCAGATACGACATCGTGCTTCAAATCACCAACGTCATGTGGAGATGAAAATGAATTCACTGAAAATTTGAAATGTTCCAAAAATTATTAAGCCTCATGCAACAAAATTATCAACTTTCAGTACTTTTTTCAAATACGTGTATGTCTACTACTACCGGTTTCAATAAATAAGTTTTTTTTTATTGAAACTACCACGTATTCTAGCAACTACTCAACACACATATACTACAATTTTGAACTGAGAATCACGTTTTAATCTTAACTTACGAATATTCCTACAACACTTCCGTGCATCCAAATTTCAATAAGAAATCTCTCTAACAATTTCTTCAGAGCATCCGACAGAATTCCAGTCAGGGACGAGACTCTGTGCATTGGGGCTGTTAATTTTTAAGGCAATATGTCAGCGCAATTGGGCTCTGCGATAGTCAATTAGAAGCCTATCGAAAATTCTGATTGCTTGATGCAAGGCTTTTGATGGCATCGCCTCCGACGCCTCGCCTCATATGCAGGACCAGGGCTTCTGGATCGATGGAGAGGCATGACGCCAGTCGCGACTCTTTCTTTCGTCAGCCTCGGCAGTTTCTGGTGCGAGCGTTGTTGCTGCGGGAAACGCCTTGGCTCAAAGGGACAATTTGACCTGGAGGCTGATTCGAGAAGCATTGAAATGTTTAGCTTGATTGTCAATTTCGAACTCACCATGTGGGATTTTAATTTTTTCTCGGATGGAAACACACTCAGGGTGATCGTTATTCAGGGTAATAACACCCTGAATGTGTTACTGTTATTTTACCCTCATCGTTATTTCGATGAGGGTAAAAGTTGAATAAGGGTAAGCGTTAAGAATTTAAGAGAAAAATGCTCGGTACGTACTTAGGTAAAACAGAGATGAATTACCTTTTCTTGTCGTTGTATCTCACAAGAAGCAGTGTTTGAGCAATATTCATAGAGTTAAATTACGAAGAAAGTTAGCCTTTGTCCTAAGAGAGTAAGCAATTCTCCCGAGAGAGTAAGCAATTGCCCGTGTAGGGTAGAAGTTATCCGAAGCGAGAAAGTAATTCTCTGAAGTGAAAAAGCTATCGTCAGTAGAGAGGAAGTAATTCTCCGGAGAAAGTAAATAAATCTCTGGAGAGAGTTTGTAATTCTCCAGGGAGGATAAGTAATTACCCGGAGAGAGTTCGTAATTATCTGGAGAGAGTTAGTAATTATCTCGACAGAGTTAGTAATTATCTGGAGAGAATTAATAATTATCTGGAGAGAGTTAGTAATTATCTGGAGAGAGTTAGTGATCATTCGGAGAGGGTGATTGTAAGAGAGGCGATGTCTCTAGGTCATCCACCGGATGCCTCCTTCAATGTTCCCTCGAACACGACCGCCTGCAAGTTATGAATTCTGCTGGGCAAAGTGATCATCTAAACTCTGCAAATTGGGCAGCACGCTGTCTCGGAATCTTCTTCAGGTATCCTTCACGTATCCTTTAGGGATCCTTTGTGTATGCGTTAGGCATCCTTTAGGAATCCTTTGAGTGTGCTTTAAGTATCCGTTACGTATGGTTTCCGTTATGTATCCTTTTGGTATCCTTAAAACATCCTTTAGGTATTTTTCACGTATGCATAGCGATACTCGTGCTTCTTAGCTTACTTTTTTGTCGTGACCACCCTCTACCGCCTGCAAGCGAAATGACTGAACACATTTCTCTATGTACTCCGTCCTCTCTGCCGGACCCTGTATATGAAAATCAAAATTAAATATATCACGAATGACTCAAGTGACGGTTTAAATCATTGTAATTCCCAAAAACATACATATGTGAATAATTTCCAGAAGAACTCCTGCAATTACTTTATTATAGTGTCTTGGGAACACAATATTTAAAAAAATGTAGGTACTGCGTATATCTCCTCTTGACCTGTTATTTTCATTGAAAATGATTTTATTCGTAAAGATTTCAGATTTAGAATTTTGACTAAATAAAACCAATCAAACAATATTATGTTAAAACACAGTGCATCGGTCGTGCCTCTACATAACGAAGAATCTCGAGTGGTACGTGCCCATACCTGTATTCTACATCTGTTAGAAATGAAAAAAAAATTGATAAAAGAAACGTCATAAAGAAATATGAAACACTCGCCTACTTTTCCCTGGTGTGTGCCTGGAACAGGTACCCTCGGAGGCAAAGGTATTGGCGCACAGAGTTCTCCCTACGCCAGGCGCTGGTAAAAGAGGCGCGTTACGACCCAAACGGCCGATATTTGCGCTCTGGGATTCGTAAAAGTTGCGGCAGTACACCTGGTGAAGTGGAAGCGGATTTAAATGCAGATTTAACCTCAAAAGGAGTTTTTCTTTTGAGGAGAGATGAGGGTTTTGTGTGGAAATCTCTTGCTGCAAAAATTCAATTCTTATCCCACGAATATTGTTGGAGGGGTTTCTAAGGAATGAAAATAATTGTATTCTTTTTCTAGGAGGTTATTTCTGTGAATTGTACTCAACGCACTCTGATATGTTCTTAGTCTTTTCAATTTTCCCAGAATGTTTTTAATTCGGCTGAATATCTTTTTTAACACCACGATAATTTTTCGTAGATGAGAAAGAAATATCCGTACAAATTTAACACGGCACTGATGTATTAAAATTTATTCATGAATGACTTACTTCATCATTTCAATCAGAGACGAGGCGAGTGAGAGTCCAAAGTGTTTGGCTGGAAACTTCCGTGAAAGTTAGACTTTCCATTTATAAGACTGTGTTGTTGCCATCGATTTAGTACCTAATAGACTGTGAAGAAGTACATAAGTGTCATCGCCGTAGATTTAGAGCGTGAATTTACTGTTAAGAAGTAAGTGTCATTTTCGTAGATTTAGTGCGTGAATTGACTTTGAAGGAGTATGAATTATTGGTCTTGGTTCTGAGAGCTTACGCCAATTCATAAATGCCTTCGATCAAACTGATATTTAATTTCTTATTTACTGTTTTGGGATTACTAAGATTTCATGAAAAGACGCGGCCGTGGAACGTCCTCAATTTACAGTAAATGTACTTCATCGGTACATTTATGTCATATTACTAACCACTATGCATTTTTTTCTTCGTTCAAATCCTACAGCTAAATAAGATTTAGCCTTGTTTCCTGCTCTCCCCAACACTCATAATTTTATTACAATTAATTCACACTTCACGAACTTTATTGCTTCTTATCTTATTTTCAAATTTAATACATTTCTTCTTGGGTTAATTACAAACATAAATTGCATCATGTTCGTGAGACCACGTATATTTTAGCTTTTCATGATCATTTCATTGTATTTTAGTGTATTTCTTCTCTCCTTGATTTGCAGCATTAATGCCAACAGAATTTGTTATTTTTCCCTCACCTGAGAACGTTAATTCAGTCGACTAATGCACACAGAGTTCTCCATTCACGTTGAGAGTCTATCGAGACTTAACTAGAAGCTGTACTCATCAAACGAGCATTCGTTTTTCGATTAGGATTTAACCCTTGACCATTTAAGTTCAGAACACTTGAGTAGTCGTTCAAATTTTATCATATCTTTTCCATTGTGTAGTTCGCATTTAACAAATGCTCATATAAAGTTTTGATGCATCGCTTGGCTGGTGTTTCGATAGAGTATCAATAGTCCGGTAGCTCAAAAAATATTGATAATATTATGACGTAGGTAAAAATTTGAGCCGGGACCGAGGTATCCCTGAAGTACTTTAAAAGCTAATCAAGCTCCAGCGAAAAATATTATGATATTTCAAAATCCTTTCGGCTGAGCCCTTGAATAGTTCAAAATTAGTACGCGATCCCTGTTGTGTCCTTCAATTAATGAGGGAAGACCGACGAGAGATTGCTCATTAATTACCATATGATTGAGTAATAATCAATTAAGTGGATATGGGGGATATGGAGTTAGGAATTAGCCCTTGTTGATCAACCAAGAAACCAACTCGTGAAGAAGATTAGCAATGTGACTTTAGTCTAATTTGAGCAAAGTCCAGCGTAAATCAAACGTTGTCCGTAGACAGCCAAAAACAATAACATCGACCCTAATTTGAGCTTACTATGTCTTGACACAAAGTAGAGGCTTAAAAATTGCAAACATGTGCTGTAAAAGGAACCAAGAAAACCAGAAGCAACGAAATAACGCTGCTCTACCACAGCACTGTACCAACCCTCACAAAATCCTTTTCATGCGAATTGACCGTAATGCAAGTACAATAGCTTCCTGTTTAACTCTTTCACCACCCCGTCATGTTATGTATCCGGCGGCGATATCGGCCGAAAATGTAAATAATTTTCGATAATCATAGATGAAAGTTAGAAGAAGTTATATTGGCTCATGTCATCATCTAAGCATCATTGCGACATTCATTCACCCTCTCGCTCCGAGCCTCCATCACCGCCTGATGCTCTCTGGCTGTAATGAGCAGCCTCCACCTCTGATAAAACGAATCTGCAGCCCAAAAACTGGAACCGCAATCGCACTTTGAAGCTTTAAAAGCTTAAAGTTGTAGGGCGTCTCCTGAGCTTCAAAGAAGCTTAGTAATTAATTTCCATCTGAGCCCTTAGTTGGTCTTCCCGGGTCGGTATTTCAATTGAGCTCAGGTTTTTCCTTCGAGTCTGACTGTCACGATTAAACTCGTTCACTTTTAATATTTGAATTTCTAATACTCTGCGTTTGAGTTTCCTACTGCAGTGTTCATTTTGTGTCTGTTTTTCGTTCTCTTTCTGACTTTTAATTCGCATTTGATATTCACTTAAGATTTAATTTTCGATTCGCCCTTCATTTCAACTCCAAAGGTTTCCCATTTGATTTGATTTTCTGATTGCCAATTGCATTTGTACTAGATTTCCAATGCTTATCAGGTTTTTGTAGGAATTCATTTTTAGATTCCTATCAAAATTGTTTGGAAGATGTTTTTGTCCGTATTCTATTTTTATTTGCAAACAAATTAAAACGAAAGACGGACTCTTCGTATGATATTTGATGTTTGTTTTGGATCGGATAACTTTCATGTCCCTTATCCATCTCAGACTATATCAAATCTTAAGTTTTTTTTTCAATTTCTATCTGTCTCTGTTTGCCTGAAAGACACTTTTCATTTCACCTTTCATCCTATTTATACTTGTGCTTTCTTCTATGTCTCCCTTGGAATTTTCCTTGAAACTATATTTTCTTTTCGAGTAAGATCTTCGTTACAATTCGATTTGATATATCTCTGAGTTAAACTTTTCCTCAGAGCCAGATTTTCGATCTAAGATCCATATCAATTTCGGAATACGACTAAATTTTCACTTTAGATAAAATTTCCTCTTCGATTCAAGCCTGACGGGCTATAGCCCGGCTGGGAGTGGACATCGTCTGAACGGTCACTGACAGCCGAATGCGATGGTTTTTTTAGCAATTTCTGAGAACGACTTTTTCCTTGAGCAGACGACGAGTTTGGAGAACAGAGCGTGTCTGTACTGCTCGACGGCGAGGAGTCTGAAATGCAGTTCGTGGACCACCCCGCCGACGAGATGTCTGTGAGTTTTCTGTTCTGACGCGACTAATACGAGTGTAGCTCTGTGTCCATGTGTATCACCGTCCGTGTGTGTTAATGTGACAAATTTATGTGTAGCTCTGTGTCTGTATGTACCACCGTCTATGTGTGTTAATGTGAACAATTTATGTGTAGCTGTGTGTCCGTATGTACCAGTGTCTATGTGTGTTAATGTGACAAATTTATGTGAAGCTCTGTGTCCGTATGTACCAGTGTCTATGTGTGTTAATGTGACAAATTTATGTGTAGCTCTGTGTATGTATGTGCCAGTGTCAATGTGTGTTAATGTGACAAATACATGTGTAGCTGTGTGACTGTGTGTACGTGTCAATGTGTGTTAATGTGACTAATTCATGTGTAACTGTGTGACTGTTTGTACTGGTATCCATGTATTATGGTAATCAATGCCTGTGTAGTTGAGTGTTCCTGTGTACAAGCATTCATGTTCGGATACAACTCACACGTGCATGCCTGTGTGTCCGTGTCACCTAATTCCAATACAACATAATATGCTTTATTCAACGAAATATGTATATATACGCAGTAAAGATGTTTTGACCTATATTGGAGCGGGCAAATGACGTCACGCGTGACTCACATTTCACCCTCAGGCGGAGCAGTAGTTTTTTTCCCCTTTCTTATTTTATGACGTGCTTGAAATACTTGAAACAGCATGCTAAAAATTCGTCCCTAATCAGCCCAACAGATGTTGAAGCTTGTGATGCATTTTTCAGCATGCTTGCTACACTCTTATCTAAATCGAAAGGTCCCCTTTTAAATGGTTTATGTCCATTGTAGAAAATAGTTTTTACCGTGTATCCTTTTGAGCTTTAAATCGATATCATGGAATTCATTTCAAAATCCGGTGGTTTTTCTGACAATTTCGAAGTTGGAAATCTGATGGCTCCAAATTTGTCAATATTATGTCACTGAATTTGAGCGACACTTTAATATCAATCATTAAGTATAGCTTTAAATACCTCTGAATGTGACTGGTACCTAAATTACACTTGATTTTTCATTAACATATCCCAAAATTTGAATGGTTGTTTAATACTACTAATTTGTCATTAAAACATCATCAAATATGAATGGTAGTCCAATACCATCAAGTTCCTCATCATCATACCATCAAATCTAAGTGGACGTTTGTTGTCATTGGCCCCTCAATGGGCATAAAGATAAGACATAGGCAATAGAGTTAGATTAGTTGGGTTTGCCTATTTAATGGTTTGGATACTAGCATCCCCTTGGGCACATTGTTAGGTTACCTCAGCTTTAGCTAGGCCTTCGGGACTTCCACTTCTCGTGCCTACTTTGCTCCTTTCCATATTCATGCCGTTTTGCTAATGATTCTTTATCTTTTCCTCCTCCTCCTCAACTTGCTGTTTCTATGCTCAGGGGATCTTGTGTGGGAGCACGCCTGGTGCGTAGATTCCCTGTTCTCCTAATTCCATACTAAATGGTCTATTCTCTTTCGGCGCGAGATAGTTTGAGTTACTAAGGTACTGCTATCCTGACTACTACAACTACTAATATCATTGATTTCTCATTATTATCTCATCAAATTTAAGAGGGTATTCATCGGCTGATTTTCTATGACACTTCCATCACATTTCAGGTGTAGTTCACTATCATGAAATATGCATTACGGTCTTCGATCTTTTGTCACAATTAGGTGAGTTCGCTGCCACAACTTCCGCGGCCCCAAAGAGGCAACGCTTTTACCGTTTTTCCCAGAGGAACGCGTTGTGTTTTATAAAATTCAGTTAGCCATGTCTGAACCCCGTCGCTTGGCACACGCCATCTCCACCAATTGAACCAAAAGCCCTAGAAGATGATACGCCCAACTTAGGGCTCTCAGCCAAAAGAGGCCAGCATTTCAACAGAAATTCCTGAAACTTTCCCGAAGAGAAGGAATTCTGAGTTGACCGAAATTTTTGCAGCTTAAAACCTCTCAAAGCCCTGAGCGTTGAGATGGAATTGGTTTAACGCTGCCATTTTGAAAAGGCTTTTTTTCACGCTTGTCTCGGCACGATCTCGTAATTACAGCCATGGAAGGAAGGATCGTCAAAGCCACGCCTTGATGAACATTAATTGGATTCCGTTCCTTTTGAATCAGCGATGAAGAGCGAGTGCGCAGCTTCGACTAATTTCTTGCTTTCCTCGAGCTCGATGAGGGGCAGCGCTGGAGGACTCAGCGGCTCTCCGTGCTTACTTATTTTAAGGAATTAACTCGCTGTCTAAACGAAAGTATACTTTGGAGTAGGCTCTTTAGAAAGCGAGGATTTTTTCTATAAAGGGACACTTTCGTCAAGTTTGTAATTTTGAGAGTCTATGTGGCTTCATTTCTGACTATTTATGGAAGTTTCTATCAGAGCTTTCCCAGTATCTGAATTCAATTGCACTGTATGGAAGAAAATTTGTTAATGTTTCATAATATAATTAAGTTTTACATCGCGTGTATACTTAGTCCAAAAACTGCACAAAAACTCGCAACCGGGTCATTAAAACCTCCTTCGTTACACGACAATGTGCACTCTAACCATTAAGGTCTTCACAACACAGCGAGGTGCACTCTAACCATTAAGGTCTTCACAACACAACGATGTGCGCTCCGCCCATTAAGTCCTCCTTCACATCACAACGATATTCACTCGAACCATTAGTTCCTTCACAACACAACGATGTGCGCTCCGACCATTAAGACCTTCACAACACAGCGATGCGCATTCGAACCATTAGTACTTTTACAACACAACGATGCCCACTTCGACAATTAAGACCTCCTTGGCAACACAACGATATGCACTCCGACCATTAGTACCTTCGCAACACAACAATATGCACTCCGACCATTAAGACCTCCTTTACAATAGATTCACAAACACGACACGGCGCGGATTGCAAGTAGAGTGCCTTTGCGCCGGATTTCTTTTCAGCTTCACCGGAAGCCTTACAGAGCGTAGCGCTGTAAACAACCCGTGTTCCCGTTGCAGAATAAAGAAAATATTGCTTATAAACTTTTGTGCTAGAGTGAGCAATAAAATGCTGCGTTTCCTACTGAAATGGGCGGTCCCGGCCCGTACAACAGACTTACGACAGTGACGAAAAGTGTGGCGCAGGGACAGACGGCTCTCTCTTTACGATGTCGAGTGTCGTCAATTGGCGCTCGGAGGCCTTTTTGTGTTCACTAGAGGGCAGTTTTGTGTTCAGTAGGGGGTAGTTTTGTGTTCAGTAGATGGCAGTTTTGTGTTCAGTAGAGGGTAGTTTTGTGTTCAGTGGAGGGCAATTTTGTGTTCAGTAGAGGGTAATTTTGCGTTCAGTAGAGGGCAATTTTGGGTTCACTTCAGGACAGGTTTGTGTTCGCTAGAAGATAGTTTTGTATACACTATAGAACCGCTTTGTGTTCAGTTGAAAGCAGGTTTATGTACACTTGAGGGCAGTTTGTGTTCTCCAGAAAACAATTTGCGTTAGCCAGAGGACAGTATTATATTTCCTAGAGGATAGTTTGTGCTCACTAGAGGACAGTTTGTGCTCACTAGAGGACAGTTTGTGCGCACTGGAGGACAGTTTGTGCTCACTAGAGGACAGTTGTGTCTAGAGGACGGTGTGATTACGCTAGAGGACAATATTGTGTTCGCTAGCGGACAGTTGTGTTCACCAAAGGAGAATGTGTATTTGGGCAAATGTATGTTTGTCCACAATGAAACACTTTGCGTTTGTTGAGCAAGAGCATTCGTTCATGATAGAGTTGTGTATTCTAATTTGAAACACTGTGAAACAACTTTATTACCACAGGTGCTACATCATTTAAAAATATTTGAGACGTTAGTTTCTTATATTTCATATATTCAGTGTTTCGTATATTGAAACAGCTTTATTACCACTAGCGTGGTATCATTCAAAAATATTTGAGACGTTTGTTTCTTATACTATTATAATGGACAGTTTCATATTAAGCTACTCGTGGGCCCGAATAAGCTATACGACTTCTAGGCTATCCTACAGGACCATATGTTAAGCGTACCCATACATGTAAACACGAAATGCACTTATCCTTAACTTACACTAGACTGATCAAGTACAGGATTTATTGAGAGAAGAAAATAAGATTTAAAATTACGAATTCAATAAGGTCTGGTCAATGGAGAATATGCATTCTATAATATACTCTGAATTATTTACTGACATACAAAGTGAGGTCTTTTTCAACACTCCTTTAGGATATGACACTACAATTGAGCAAGTAACGTCTTCAGGAACCTCATCCCCTTTAAGAATCGAAATTACATTTCTTTATTGGATTCTATTTGGTGTATAATTTGGATACTGATAACTGCTGTATCAAAGATAAATTATCTCTTAGGCTACGTCAAATTTCTTACTTTTTTCGTTCATTTTGTGGGGGAAGTTTCTCAGATTAGTGACACTAAATGTATTTGAAGGAAAACAGTTAGTTTATATCTTATCAGGAAATTTTCGATAACATGTCTATCGTGGTGATCAATTAAATCGTTTCAAAGAGAAAAAATCCCCCAAACAACCTTGTCCCACTAGCTCAAAAATTTATCTTGCCCCCAAAGCTTTTATTTAAAACGCGTAAGAAAAATATCACCCCGACGGCGACCATTTTTCAAAGCCATCGATATTGACTCTCAAAAATCTGAAACGCATCCGTTTCCTTCTCTCAAACAAACATCCTTGCGGAGCGCTCGTTTGAAGCCGAGCGTAAAAGTGATCCTCGAAAGGGAATTCATTATGCAAAACTATGACATCGCTCCTCTTCCGGTAATTTCAGAGATGTTTACGGTCAACACCTACACTTATTGAAACTAAAAGAGGCTCGGGATTGAGGAATTTCTTCAAAGCGGCTCCAGAATCATTAGATTTGAGGTTAGTTGCTGTTGTTGGAAAGCGGAAATTCGTTTTCGTTCAAGTCTTCAGTGAGGCAGAAACTTACGAGCCTTTGATCGGGCACAATCGTTTCGAAGGTTCGTCGCGCAGGGAAAAATGCGACAAACTATGTACCTGTGAATGCACTCGAGACGACAGGGGTTTTGTCAGTCCAAACACGAAGATTTTAAGGGCTCTTTGATGAGAATTGGTGGGTACGTCTTAGATAAAGATGGCGGTACCTTTTCTCGTTAGTATACAGTAATGGGCTGGTGAGACAAGTGATGATTAGAGAAGTCTCCTTTCATCAGTCGAATGATCATTAAAAATTCGAAGGCATGCATAACCACACTGTGTGAAAGCATTTTTACCATAATAGCAACTTAATTAGGACAAGAGTTAAATTTAATAAAGTAAGTATAACAAGTAAGTCAAATCTAAACGTTTCAGAGACCAGCTCCATCCTCAGTTAGCAAATCCTGAAACAAAACAAAAATTAAAAAGACGAAGAAATTTACAGGCAAATATTTCATGCAAAACTTATAATAAAAATGAGCTATTTGTATAATTCAAAACATTTTTATCATTGACTATGTACAAGAGCTCTAAAATTTCAAATCCTAATCACAAGAGGCAGTAGGTAATTTTCCAAATCATTCTCTATTACAGGTGCAAAGCGTGCTGCTTGCTACGAAGGCGAACAAATCAATGGCTTGGTTGTGTGAAAAGTCCTCCGTTACGAAAGCTGACTCCACGAAGCTGGCCATTTTACGTCAGGTTTGCCAAGCATTGTGGAGTCAGCTTTCGTTGTGGGAGTCCTCTGAAGGCTATTGATCTGTTCGCCTTCATAGTGAGCGGCGACGTGCGCCTGAGATAGAAAACGATTTTTAAATTTTACGTAACTGCCTGTGGTGAGGTATTTTTTTTAATTTTACAGTCGTTATTCACAGCCAAAGATTAACCAGTTTGTAATAATACAAATAGCTCATTTCATTTCAAGTTTTTGAAATAAATATTTACCTGTATCATTTTTCGGCTCTTGAATTTTTGTTCTATTTTTCAGAATTGACTTACTGAGAATAGAGTTGGTCTCCGAAATGTTTAGATTTGATTTATTGTTTTGACTTACTCCGTAATATTTAGTTCCCACCCTCATTAACTTTCTACCATTGTCAAAATGCCGTCTCGATGTGCCTTGATCTCCGCTTTCAAACACTCAAGGGATGATCATTATCAGGCACCGTGAAATTTGGTTTAGTAAACGTAACCAGTTGATGTTGGTGTATTTCATTGACGGCCCTTAATTCAATGATGATGTTAAATTTACTGATTATATTGAAATTCAGTGATGATGTTGAAATTCAACGATGTTATTACAACTCAGTATTGACATTAAAATTCGGTGATGGTGTTGAAATTTAATGACGATGTTGACATCAGTAATGATATCGAAATTCAATGTTGATGTTGATATTCTGTGATGATGTTGAAGTACAAATATGGTGTTAAAATTCAGTGATGATATTGAGAGTTGATAATGTCAAATTCAGTGATGATGTCGAAATTCAATGATGATTTTGAAATTCAATGACGATGAAATTCAATAGTTGTGTTGAAATTCAACGATGATGTTGAAATTCAATGATAATTTTGAAATTCAATGATAATTTTGAAATTCAATGATGATTTTGGAATTCAATTCTGATGTTGAAATTTAATGATGATGAAGTTCAAGATGATTTTAAAATTCAAAAATGATTGTGATATTCAAAGATTGTGGAATTCAAAGATTGTGAAATTCAATGATAATTTTGAATTTCAATGATGTTAAAATTCAAGAAGGATGTTAAAATTCAATAAGGATGCTGAAATTCAATGATGATTTTGAAATTCAATGATGATGTTGAAATTCTAAAATGATTTTGAAATTTAAAGACATTTCAAAACTCAATAATGCTGAAGAAATTCAACGAAAATGATTAAATTTGAAGATCATTTAAAAATTCGAGCATGATTTTGAAGCTCAATGATGATATTGAAATTCGTTGATGAAATTCAAATATCATTTTGTAATTCAAAACTGATTTTGAAACTCGAGGATGATTTTGAAAATCAATGATTTTGAAATTCAATGATATTGAAATTCACAGATGATTTTGAAATTCAATTCTCCCGCAGAAATTCAGTAGAAAAGCTAAAATTCAACGTTGATGTTGTAATTCAATTCAACCGCGACGCTGAGACCTTTACCATCATCGAGTATACAAGTTTACTTCTCACTGAAATGACATCAATTGAAAAACTGCAGTTATTATAATGAAATTTAGTGGCTAATGAAATACAACGTAGTTGAGCTCGTTATTATTATTGCACTCAGTGGCTGAATCAATCACCTCCAGGAGAACATGTAAAAACTGAAATAATGCTAAAAAAAATTCTCGTACAATTTTACAATTTTGGCTGTAGTTAGTAAGTAAAAATAATGAACTAGAAGTAGAGACTACTTAAGCTCATTCCTATAAATGGGAATGAGAATCGTTTTATTCGTTATTGCAATGACTAGGATCCCACTGATAGCTGAATACGTATATTTGATGCAAATTTTTCGATACAACTAAAACATAAATCGAAACAATTTCTCTTACGGTCCACGATCCCTATCGCTGACAACCTATTTATTCACTCAATAATTCGTGTGAAAATTTTCTACAATCTTTAAATTGATGCGGGTTTCGCAGATCACAGCTCGATATTTGCCAAGCAAACATAGTTAAAAAAACACTGAACAAATATGGAATACAGTGCAAAAATGTCTTCAACCCTTGACATGAGCGTGTAGGGACTTCAAAACCCACTTTCTTAATGATTCCGCTCTGTAGTTCTGTTTAAACAGCTAATTGAAGCTATACTACGTATGAACTTCGGAAAATATCATGATTCGAACAATGCTAGAAAACTGTTCAACAAATTTATATTCAAAGTACAACAAGATGAAGTCACCGTACAACGTAAACAAATAAAAACAGGATTCAACCTGGTAACGGGTATTGACATTATATGACGTCCCCGTTGTTGATGCATTCACACGGTTGCTGTCGATTACACAGACCGTGTGAATGCAACACCGGCCACCTGGGCAGTGACCGTTAACATGTTAAATATATTCACGCCAGCACACTCGGTGTGCAGACTACCTAGTTTGACTTGTTCGCCGTGCCATTGATAAGTTTATGAAAAATTGACAGAAGTACTTGAATAGGAGAAATTACAGACACACTTATAAATGCCCAGGCAAAATAGTTAGACCGGGTTAGTGCGAACGAGGTGAAAGCGTTCACAAACAGCTGGTCAAACGATCACAGGACAGACGAATAACGCTTTAACAAGAATAACTTCTCTTTTGCTTTCCTTCAGTAAAAATTGCAATTTCATGTTTTTTGTAATGAAACAAAACGAAAAGTAAAAGAAATTACGCCGGAACATTGCTTTTGTAGTCAGAGCAGTGAATTTTCTACTTCACCTCTTTTCATTATTATACCAGTTACGAATATTGTACAAAAAGTATAAAACATAAGCCAACTTTCACACGAATAACAAGCATATCACAAAGGTTAGTAAAAAAAGCAGTTAGAAAAGAGCACTTGATCGCATTGCCAGAAATAAAATACGCATCTCAACAAGCAATCCGTGCACAAGGAGCCAACACTGCTGCAGCACAAAAGGAAAGAACACGGGAGCGCAGTTCAAACAATTCATAAGCCCAAGCCATAAAACGTGCGATCAATTCATGCTATCATGAAAAGCAGCCGTTTTCAGCGTGATCACTTGCCTGGTGCCCTCCCTGCTCGGCAGGGATAAAACAAAGCATTTTCAGAGTGCCATAAAAAGCGACCAGAGAGCTTTACCGCCTTGATGCCCTCCATATTATGCGATCAGACATGTTTTTGCCAGGGCCCGGAGCGCCCTATTTGCCCTTTACTTTGAGGGTATCGCTTCTCAGAAATGTTCCCTTGAATATTTGCCGAGACCAGCCCTCCCTGCTCCATGTTCCGGCCCACTGGCATGCACCTGCTGCGTCGGAAATGGTGTAGAG
The DNA here is from genome assembly GCA_014899125.1 of Orchestia grillus. Classification (NCBI taxonomy): domain Eukaryota; kingdom Metazoa; phylum Arthropoda; class Malacostraca; order Amphipoda; family Talitridae; genus Orchestia; species Orchestia grillus. The sequence goes on from VOMN01021302.1 coordinate 25,489, forward strand.
AGACAAGGTGCGTTGCAGAAATAGTGGTCGGTGCTCTGAAAATGTGTTGTCGGTGAGAAATAAAGCTGTTGATCCTCGTGGATATAGAAAAAAATGCTGTGAAAATGTGTTTCACGTGAGAAATTGAGCTGTTGATGTTTATGTATGTGGAAATAGATGCTTTGAAAATTTGTTTAAGTTGAAAAATAGAACTTTCGATTTTCATGGATATAGTATAATAGGATAAAAGGGAAAATTTTAAAGCTTCTGATATTAAGGAATGAGGAAATAGATGGTATAAAAATATGTTTAAAATGAGAAAGAGAGCTTGATATGCCCAAAGGCCTAAAAAATAAAATAACTTTGTGTACATATATAAAAGGTACATATATAAAGTTTTCAGAGTTGGTATTTTCACTTACACGTAGTGGTAATTGATTTAAAAGTACTTACTGCTTCTCGGTGAAATGAGCATTACTCTTTCTTGACCGTGTTCCTACCGAAGGACAATGCGAGCATTGCACCTGGAAACGGGGCTTAAACCAGGAAAAATTCTAAAACGCGGAAAAAAAGTTTGAAGAACATTTTTGGAAAAAATGTTAACTAAGCCGACGTTTGCAGAAACCACAGCAGATTAGCCCAACCAGCGCTGTTGACACTGCTGTGGGCTGCGAAGGATATCTGTCCGAGTTCCTCTAGAGAACCTGAATAGGGCAAATAATAATGAAATATTAGTTAGTTTCTCGAATCTTAACTGTCTCTCAGGAGCAAAACGTCCCCCAGATATAAGGAAAAACTGTATTTTCATTTTGGATGAAATTTCCCCGTATTTCATGGGAACTGTGGTACTCATTACAAAAGCCAATGTCTACCACAGAAATCACGGCATTTAGCACAGAAACTGCAGTATTTGCCACAGTAAGCGGTATTTCGAACTAAAATCAGAATTGCCTCAGAAACCGGTATTTGCCACAGAAACTGATACTACCTCAGAAACATTATTTACCTCAGAAACCGGTGTCTACTAAAGGAAACGGCATTCACTATGTAAACCGGTGTTAACCACATAAAAAAACTTCATTCATCACAAAAAACAGTTCCTACCGCGGAAACTGGTAACCGGCGCAAAAACCAGTATTTTCAACGAAAAACGGCATTTACCCCAAAATCCGGTATTTGCCACAGGATCTGCAGGGTATTTCGCAAAAGATTCACCCCCAAGAAAGCGAAGGCACGGATCAGGCAAAAGGACCCCTGGTGTTTTCTTAAGGCGACGGCGACTGCACGGCTGTGGAGTAAAATATTTCTGATGAAGGCTACTGCTGCTGTAAAGGCTTAGCTTGAGCTTACCTCTCCCTGAAATAAAAATGAAGAAGGTTTTCATGAACGTAAGAAAAAATACTCGAAAAGAAAGGTCTTAAGGTCTTTTTCCTTTGAATTGTTCTTTTTAATACAATTTGAATTTTGTGTGTAGTTGGGTAACTGTACATACACAAGTTGGTGACAATAGCAAACCGACCAAGTTTTGAACCAAGAAGAAGAGTTTGCGTGCATGTGCTAAACTTTTTTAAATGAAGATCTTTTTCATCACAAAAAATAACTGCTGAACTACATGTAGAGACTAATTTACGTACATACCAATTGAACGTATGTAACTTGCAGACACCGTCATGCATTTCAATTTAGGACGTTTGCATACAAAAACTCACCTGCATAATATTCCAAAAGAGGTAACATGCGAGCACAAGTATGCATTCCAGCGACGTTTATTCACATACTCTAATGTACATAATATTGCAGTACATGTAACATGCGTGATTGCGTGTGCTACCCGAAAAAGCAAACAGGAAATAACAAAATAACACAAGATATAATGAAACTCGTAACAATGAAATAACACTGGAATTAACTGTAGAAATGCCAAAAAAAACTCGGGGGAGGGGATGAAACAACGCTAGAAATAACGAAAGAAATAAGAAAAGTCATGCGAATGAAATAATACCAAAAATAACACTAGAAATAATAAGCGAAAAATAAAGTCATATGAACGAAATATCGCTTGAAATAACACTAGAAATAACGAAAGAAATAACAAAACCCATTACGATGAAACAAAATTATAAATAACAAAATAAATAACAAAAGAAACAACAAAACTCGTTTGAATGAATTAACGAACAACATTACGAAAAACATCAGACAGAATAATAACCTTTGAAATAAAAATTGAACTAAGAAAACTCATATGAACGAAATAACACTAGAAAGAACCCCAGAAATAACAGAAGAAGTAACTGAACTCATATAAATGAGAGTTAATCAATTGTAGGAGTTAGAATCGAAGAGTCAGTGGCGATCACTTGCAGTCCTTCAGTCAAAATCATTTCTGCAAGTTGGACAGCCAGAGTCGTAGAGTCGGAATCACATCGGTGCAGTTCTACGTAGTCAGAGTCGCGTAGCTGGAGTCATTTGACTCGAGCACCAATCTCGGGCGTTATCATTTAAAATCACTGAGTCAAAGTCACAGTAATGAGTCAAAGTAAACACTGTGTTCATTATTTTTAATTATGTAGTTCCTGCCTTATGTATATTTTTCGCTATTGGTCTCATGTCATATATTGGTAAATATATACGAATAGGAAGGCACTTTTGTCTTGAAATGCAACCATTAGACTGCCATGCTGAGCGTCAGCACCGCCCACTTGCTGGGTCTCTGTGACCTCAGTGAAGGCCTAGAATTTTTGCGATGTCGGTTTGGAAGAAATCTAATAGTTCAAAAAATTGCTTTCAAGGCTTAACGCCATAAGGATCAAAGTCAAGAATTTTTACGGTTCAGTTAACTTATTTTAATTTAAAATTCTTATTGTTTCGTTCCTTACCAGGGTGAATATACACACGCGTTGAAATACGATCGATTGTATGCGTCGTGCTGCAATCGTTTCAAAAATAAGTTGGTCTTCTTGGGTTAAAACCATCTCTCTACACTGCGTGTCAAATTATTATCGAGGTTGTTTTTCAATATTTTAAAAAGCATACAATCAATTCATATAAAATTTTCACAGAGTGTCGGCACTAATGACATAAGCAATCAGTGAAATTTTCGGACTGACCTGCTCGATGGAAACAACTGGCGCCATTTTTGTTACTTTCGCGTTGAATAGATTGTGCCAAATTAATAGGCAAGATGTGAGAAATTTCTTACAAGATAGACCGTAAAAGCAGTTTGAGTGACACTGGAGAAAAAGTTAGTACTTCAGATTTCTCTAAATGACAAACTACCCTAGAAATTTCTCAAATTATAAGGAAGTATCTCCAAACAGAGAAAAAGTTCCCCGCCGACCCAACAAAAGGGTGCCATGGGGCAGATAAAACGCAAGTCTAGGGTTATTTCACAACGTTTCTTGTTGCGAATTAGACAGAAGGCTACGAAGAACTCATGAAAATGAAATAAGAACCCTGGACTTGCCAGTCAAGAACTTTTCAGTTGCATTAGGGAATTTAATGTGTCTAAAAATACTCGGTATCGGTATCTGAGAAATATGGCAAGTCCAGTGAAACCAGTCACAAAGCCTCCGTTGACGGAAAATCGTACTCAAAATAGATTACAATAGGATGAGGATAATCTGAAGGTTAACTTTCTAAGATTTTGTTCACAGACGAAGCTCGTGTAACACTTGATGGCCTAGAATAGATGGATCGCGCAAAGGTTGGGTAATGACCGGACAAAATCGTCAACGCGTTTGAGAAGCCAACAAGGTGGTGGAGGCATGGTGATCTGGGCTGATATTATTGGAGGAACATGAGTCGGCCAATGGAGAGTACCAGAGAGCGTCAAAATGACTGATGGTCCTTATATAGCATTTCTGGAGGAGCATCTTGAACCGTGGTTGAAAAAGCAAAAAGCTACCTTTTGAAGGGCCATTGTGTTTATGCAAGATAATGCTCCCTCACATGCTGCACAGAAGACCACTGAGTATCTTCAACAATTAGACTTCAATAGATTTCGGGAAATGAAGTGGACAGTGAATTCTCCGGATTTAAACCCGAATGAAAACCTGTGGTGTACCATGAAGCAAAATCTTTACGCAAACGGACGTCAATTTAAGAGCAAGGATGAGTTGTGGGAAGGACTTCTTGAAGTATCTCGTGGTGTAACAACATAGAATATCCAGAAATTAACAAGTTCATTTGATCGCCGATTTACTAAAGTCATTTCCAAACAAGAAAAGCACACTTAATATTGATTTGTTTAAAACTGTATTTATGTTTGAGTTCATTATTATACATATGATTATCTTATTAATAATTTGCTGTAGTGCATAAACATTCATATGCAACATTAATACACGTTTTATTTGCTCAATTTTGTGCTTTTTATTAAACTTCTTTTCGTTTTTTTAGTTTCTAATTAGTTTATAAAATATTAAAAAACTTCGATAATAATTTGACACGCAGTTTAGATGCACAAAACGATAGAGTAAGGACTCAGGCTGTGGAAGCATCTAAGCCAAAGATAATCTATTTGCGTATGTCTAAACCCTTTGAACAATAATTTTAGTTTTGTTTAACCTTGAAGTCTTTGAGTGCTGGGTACATAAATAATTTTCCAAATTTCTTCCCAACGTGATAAATTGAACGTACTAATTAAAAATTAAACTGAGGCTGAGGTGCTCCTGGGTGACTCAATGAGTTAAACTCTAAAGTTCCTTTATAGTTTTAATTATTATACTCCTGAAGTAATACAGTTTAAGGACGTATTTCGAAAATCCCCACATCTCGAGAGGCATGGAAGTCGACAAGCCACTTACACCTTAATCTAATTTGGCCTTCCTGCCTAATCTAACTTTAGTGCCGGATTCAGGGTAAATTACCGTACATCTCCGCCAATTACCGCTGAATATGCCGTAATTGATGGAAATCTTGGATATTCCGACAACAAAGTTAGTCTCAATGGGTCGGTCACGCTCAATTCACGAGGAGCTTTGGCTATAAGTCCTTCACTGCACAATTTGCTTCGAATGTTAAGCAAAATTATTCTCGGGTTATAACGGTGAAAGAACATTCGCTGGTCAGGAAAGTCGTTCTCACATGAAGCAAAGTGCAGTTAGAGGCTTAAGGTCTTGCAAAGAGCGAACGGTCGGGTGGATAAAGTTATTTACATATTTTTAGAAAAGATGCGTCGTGCAGAAAATAGTTTGCTTGAAACTTATCATTCTGCCAAAGTCTCACCTGATAACGCTGAGAGATCTGTGGGAATAATTGCAAAATTGTTTTTCTTAAAATCAAGGCGCAAGCCAACTTTTAAACGAAGCAAGCGTGACCTTTTCCCTGTCAAATATTTGCAAACGAGGTCGGAAACTTCTCAAACAGGATCAACTTTGCGCATAGAATGACGTTTTCCCAACAAAAGAATCTTAAAAGATATTCTCAATTTTCGCACGGTAAGAAACTTTGGCTCTTGAAGCGCACTTCCAGAAATGCGACGCGGTTCCCCCTACCGACTGAGACCATCGCCCACGCGGAAGAAGGCAACCCAGAATCTGGGTTAATCTAGCATTACCATTCATCGCAGGTCATAACTCTTATTAAGGCCACATCTAAAGTTAGGCCCTGTGAGGAAAAGGTTAGCGTGCGGTGGCTTGAGTCGATGTAGCAGAGCCCAGAAGGTGGAGCCTGGTAGAAATCTGCGTAACTGGCACCAGCCCCCGAATGGATCTCTAAAATGAAAGTTTAAAGGTCCCTTAAAGCTCTGGAACAGGTAACATAAGCTCTTCAAATGACATGAAAAGCTGCTATACCGCACTGTTTAAACTTTGTTCAGAGCTATCGACCTTCTTGGGAGCTCATGAAAGAATCATGCATCTCCCTGAAAACACCGAAGCGATGCTTTGATAAAATTCGAAGTCGAAATGCACGTGACACTTTCAACATTCGAACGGCGAGGAATCTAGAAATTATGTTATTCCAGTACACTTCCTATCGAATGCGCATTTGTTGCGCTACGTACACCTTTTAGTAAATAAATCTACGATTAACTATACGTTGTAGTTTGTTTTTACTAGAGGAACAGCTTGTTCCACAAACATACAGCACCGAGTTCACATATTATCTTTTCGCTCTAAGAAAGTAAAATGCAATTTCTAACAGCTGTCTTAGCGCACTGCATGTACTCTCACATGTCAGCATGGAAAAAGCTGGTGTTTGTTAACTTAAGTCGACATCAACAGCTTCATAAGATCAATATCAAGAGACTTGTCTGACGTTCAAAGAGCAGTCACTGCTGAGACAATGTGTTCTCTAATATATCCACTGCTGGTTCTCTAGCATAAACGCTAAACATTTCTTACGGTAAACAAGACGCGAACGCTAATTGCACTGCGTTGTAAGATTTCCAGCATGAATGCAAATGGTAGCTCCAGCTCTAATTCCTAAAAGCTAAATATCTTACTCACACGGCATCATTTATATGCGACCGACGTTCGTGCACCCGACATTATGTGTAACACGTGTGAAAAAATCTCGCTTTTTCATTCTGCTGCTACCGGAAATACCACAAAATCGATTGCAGGCACAGAGGCTAAATATAAACGTTTTTCCCTGCGCCCTCAGGCCTAATCGACATGTGGCGTTGGGTTGTGTTGCGTTGTGTTGTGTTGTGTCGTGTTGGTCTGAATGTTATGTCACAGTTTGTAGGTCTAATAAATTCATACCACTCTTGCAGCGCAATAGCCCCCAGCTTAACTTTCGAACTTTTTCGCCGCGCGATCTATAACGTAAAAAAATACTTCTAATTTAGAAAAATACGTGGGTGGGCAAAATTGTAGGGAATTGTAGATGTGTAGATGTGTCAGGCTGCGTATGTTAATGTTCCTAGAGACACTGTGTGCTTACTGTGACTGTACTGTGTACTGTTTACTGGGACTGGTGTACTGTGCATTGTCTGCCTCGAAGTAAGCTTTCTCTGACTTTTGTGTGCTGTTCATTCTGAATTGTGTACTGTGTATTATGCACTATTTACTCCCCAATGTGATCTGTGTACTCTGTTTACTGTGTATTGCTTTCTCCGAAGTGCACATTCACACTTCAGTGTTACGAGAATCAATTGTTGACTATAACGTTCCTCCAGTTGGAAAACCATAAAAAAATACAGCAGCAAATAGTTGTATTCACTGATTTCTAACATTTCGTTAAATATCTATCTATTTACCAATCATTTCCCTAGAATCTAACCCAAATTTACTTTGTACTACCAAGTGGAGCACGACGAGAGCCCAACCACACGCGCTTGTTCTAATTAACTCTCTTCCTCCATTATTTCAACCTCGAATCTCCCTAAAGTCTCGCCCGCGCCTCCCTCACCACCAGGTCGAGAACCACCAGACCCCAACCACACGCACTTGTTTTAATTAACTCTTCCTTCATTATTTCAACCCAGAATCTCACTAGAGTCTCGCCCGCGTCTCCCCCACCACCAGGTCGAGAACCACCAGACCCCAACCACTCACGCTTGTTTTAAATAACTCTTCCTCCATTATTTCAACCCAGAATCTCCCTAAAGTCTCGCCTGCGTCTCCCCCACCACCAGGTCGAGAACTACCTGAGCACGTACGAGCCCCATGCTATCGTAGTGGTGTTCAGCGTGGTGGATGAGTGCAGCTTCCTCAGGGCAGAAGAAATTCTCCAATATCTGTGGCGGTCGGACTTCTGCGAGAATAAAGGCGTCATTTTGGTGGCCAACAAGACCGACTTGGTGAGAAGCCGCTGCATTCACACGAAAGGTAAGATACGAAAAGGCTTCTTCGTTCTCGGAATGAATTTTTTTCTTCTGTATATCCGCCTAATGCAGTATGGTTTGAATTGATTGTTTGTGTGAGATATGTGAGATTGTTAGCAATGTTTAACTATTTTTCAGCTTGGTATTTAACAGTAATTACGATATTTATGTTATACTAGAGCTTAGTAAACCTATTGTAGAATGCGAATGAATTATTTGGCAATAACATCGGCTGAATTTTCAGTGTTCGATTTATTGTCTTCTTTCAGTTAGCCTTCACCAGTACTTTAAGTATCTTTCAATTTATTGGTCTCAATCACGGCACAAGAATGGAACTTTGCAATGACATAAGTGCTCTGTGCAACTAATGAAGCATCTGGTGTCACTAAGTGTTTTGTTCCGTAAATAGGAAGTACCTTAAACGAATAAGTATTTATATACAAAGTAACATAACCATTAACTAGATCAATGTGTCCGGGAACACTTTGTTGATTTTTTCTGAATCGACCTCAAAATTGAACAGGGGAGAAATACGCAGTACTATTTTTTTACAGAATCGCTTGATCCTTTTCAACATCAGCAGTGCAAATTGAACGTTTGAAAACAAGCAGGCACACGAGCAAAATTTTCAATAACCCTCCAATTCAGGCATTCGGGCAGCAACAGCCTCTCTTTGAGCCTACTTGTACTCTGCGGCCGAAATTCGCTCGCGACTGGAAACCACTGCGCCATTTTCTGTCTCTCATCGAACCGGTAGCAATCCGAAGTCTAAGGACACCTTGCCATATCTGGCATCGCTTTTTCAAAGAACAGTTCTGAAGAGCTTGCAGAGACATTCTTTGCCTCTCCAGAGTACGAGTATCTTATATTAAAACCTCAGCAACAAAGAAATCGCTGACGCCTGCATTTTTTGGAATCTCGACTGAAGTTTGAAAGACTTTGAAAGATTCCGAGCCTACTTTTCGAGATATATTTGAGAATCCTGGCTCTTATTTCCCATGCAAAGCCCAGTGTTTGTTGTAAATGTTAACAAATTGTGGGCTTTAAGGACGGTTAGCTTTTTGTGAATGAGTGATGTTGAAGTTTTAAGATCTTACGGGCTATTTTCTGAAAAAAGAAGCATTTAAATGTTTGAATATTTTTGTTCTTCCCTGAACTCTTACTTTGTTGACCAATGTTTACTGAGACGAGCAGTAGGATTTGAACCAATTGTAAAATTCATTAAAAACTGAATTTCTTTATAACGATATCTCACACGAGAAAAGTTCGAATTTAATAACCACTACAAAGTTATCAGCATATATGAATGCACCAAGGAGTTCGATTGACGAAAAATTCCCGATAGTGGGAAATATTTTGAGGTTATTGAAGAGAGAAATAGCTTGACATTGAGCAGCTGGCACTGAAAGAAATCACTGTCGGAAAGTGACGGGATCCTCTCGAATGGTCGGAGGCCTCTGACGTTTAATTCCAACTTTCATGCTTAAGATAAGCATCTTCCCAGATCAGCAGCCTTAAAGACAACCCGAAAACCGGTAGCTCAGTTGTTCCGTGACTGTCATTGCTAGGGAATAACTATAAATTAAGAATACAAAAGTAGAGAATATCTAGGTACTCTTAAATAAAGAAACTCACGCTGGGTTAAGGAGTTAGGAGAATTGGGTTGACAAATTACACGTTGGGTGGAGCGGGGTTGAAGAATTAAACGGGCGTGGGTTCTAGAGCACATGTAAAAAATTCGAATTTTTCATACTTACATTTTCTGTTTGTTTTTTTCGTCCAGGCCTCGTGAAAATGAACCTGAAAAGCCAGAATGTGTTTAATTAAACCCAATTGCTGTGAGGATCATGTTAGATTGGTCGCAAAATCACGATTATCAAATGAACAAGCAGCTGTTCACACATACCTCTGAGACGAGGTATTAACAGTTTAACTTGGTAGTGAGCTCCATTTAATTTTCCAATTAATATCAATAACCGACATTGAAAAAGAATTTTCGGCGCTTTAGTCAAATTATCACGGAGGTATGTAATATTTACTCGTTATTAACGATCTAACAATTAGTTTATACAATATCTTAACAAGTCAAACGTTTCCTCCTTCGGGGAGAATTTTCTTGGGATAAAATGACCCACCGGGAGGTTGCATGGTCAGAGACGTGTTAGTAGTATTAAAAATTAATGAAATTAGTGGATTTTATTTTAGGAGTTTCTTTGGTAAGGCTCATGCCGAGAATAGGCGCAAAACAAAAATATGGTTCACTGATAAGGCGCTTATCAGCCGATCTTATCCAGCGGGAAGGGAGTTAGGCAGCACCAAAGAAGAGCCGCTGAATTTCTGGTATGGGTGATGGTATCGGAATTCCTGGCATGAATGATGCTGGCTGGCATCGGAATTCCTGGTATGAGGAATGCTGGCATCGGAATTCCTGGCATGAGGGATGCTGGCATCGGAATTCCTGGCATAAGGGATGCTGGCATCGGAATTCCTGGCATGAATGATGCTGGCTGGTATCGGAATTCCTGGCATGAGGGATGTTGGCATTTAAGTTTTGATAGTACCTCGACCTCCTGCTCAGCTGAGGCTTTCTGCTGAAAACGCTCAATTCTGAGGGGACTTCATTGCCTCCAGATGCCTGAGCGCACTGGAGAATGGTTGATTTCAACAGAAAGAGGCCGAGGGAGGACGAGTAAACTCGTGTCATAATTTGTTTGGCTTAAAATCGAATATTCAACCAGAGTTTACTAGCACAAACTTGAAAAATTCAAGTCGGGTAAAAACGAGTGAACTTTTTCCTGCCGGTGTACGAACGATACAGTGAAAAAAATAATGAAGTCCAGCTCTCAAGTGAAGCAATGTTGAATAAATAGGGAAGTCCAGCTCTCAAATGAAACAATTTTTAATAAATAATGAAGCCATAAGCCATTGCTGAGGCATGAGGCGTATAGGGTATGGTAAAGGGATACAGAGCACGGCATAGCCATGAGCCTAGCATAAATCTAGTATCGGCGTCAGATGGTTGAGTTGCAACGGAGAGCTGATAACTTACACCATCTAAAGTATATACTGTCGATGATGATGTGGTAATATCATACTCATCAGAGATATGTCATGGCATTTGATGGGAGTCTAGTAATCCTACGTATTAAAGTGACAGCAAACCTGCATAGGAGTTGGGTAGACATGAGCATGAGACTTGGGTCGATATCTGCATAGAACTCTTGTTGATATCAGCATAGGATTCGTGTAGATATCCGCGTAGAACTTGGGTAGATATCCGCATAGGACTCGTGTAGATATCCGCATAGGACTCGTGTAGATATCCGCGTAGAACTTGGGTAGATATCCACGTAGAACTTGGGTCGATGTTGGAAAAAGACTAGGGCAAAACAACATCGCTCTTTCATGTTGCTACTCATATTTTCTATGCTATGTTATCTATCGCTTCAGTTCATTGATGTACCATATGTGAATAACCGTGCAACATCACGAGTGCCCTAGATGTAATGTACCTCAAGTTACGAGACACAAATAATTTTTTTAACGGTGCTTACCATCAGAAGTGCAGGTGCGTCCATATCTTGTTTTTTTGTTGTTAACATGATGATCGGAATTTGTGGCGATAACTGGGTGGTGATCGCATTTCTTCTTTAGGTTATTGATATAAATAACTACATCCATGCGCAGTCTGTGAGGCAAACGGGTATTTTAAGACATGCTCAATTTGTATTTAATCAATCATTGAAATTAGTTAACGTTTCTACTATACGTAGGGTTAATTTTCACAAATTGCCTTAATGGTCAATAACTGGCATTTAATGGAATTAATTCACTAGACAGTATGCTGACGAGAATTGAACGGTTAGTAAGTACAAATGGGACTCCAGTTTTCTTAATCTATTAGATGAACAAATCGTTTTAAGAATTTGCAACTCTTCGATTACCTCGCAATCATGAGAACACTAATAGATGCGTCCCGCTGTCACTGGAGGGACAAATTGTGTTAATTTCTTAAGAGACCCTTTTATTTAAAGTAAATCTGACATTAAATGTTGTTATCCGCAGTATCGCACATACGGACTGCCTTCTCTGACAGTTTCACTGATTAGTTAGATATACGGACCCGAGAATTTTCTCCTATCTAAATCTTTACGAGCGTGACAGAACGCCGGACGGACCAAGCAAGCAACACTGGGCCATTTCATATAGTGGGATGTTGTCAAGCTCGAAAACAAGCACCAAATTTGAGCGGATATTTTCCTACGAAGATCAGAAAGAAAATGCTTTTCTCGCGAAGTGTGCGTGTCTCAGTCTCGCTCTCCCCAAAAACTTCGCGTTGCTCGAAAAGAGTCCTTTTCCAGCGTCGCCCAGCTTTTGTTCGGCGCGCCCTCCGTCGCGTTCATATAAAAGATCAAAGAACAGCGCACGCCTGTGAAGCTTGTCGCGGACGAGCCCCACATGCTATTCCTACGAAAGACGGAAATGCTCTGCACAAATTGGAAGCTTGAAAATCTTGTTTTTCCGCTTCAACAATGATCGGCGATTTGGTTGGTGTATAAGATCTACGGTCCCTAGAGATCGATTTCGCTAAAACGCGTCTCTACGTTACGTACACTCCTGCTATACTTCGAACGTAGCTTCTCAGACGTATTTTTTCATGATTATGCTCCGCTTAATATACGTTTTTGAGGAACGTACCAGACGCTGGGTAAAATAACAGTCAACGTCATAGCTTCTCGTAATCCAATTTTGAGAAATGCCGATAGTTTTCCCTGAACGCACGGGAGAATTCTTCAGAAGTAATGCTATTTTCTTGTCGTCCAGACAATCCGGATTATTCTCCCGCTCTAACTCTTCTCCGTTGTTGGTCCAATAGAGAAATCCGAACGATTTTATCCCATAAGCCCGAGTAATTTGATCGTGTGTATTCAAACGATTTTATCCCATCAATGTGAAGGATTTGATCGTGTGTATCTGAAGGATTTGATCGCGTATATTCGAAGGGTTTGATCCCTTAAAGACTTGGAATCTTCGAAAATAAATGTACGGACCACTAGGATAAGCTCACCAGTGTGTCGTTGGAATATGAAATTTTGGAAACCGAGGGCTCGTTTCCCTCATATGACGGTCGACTTTTCTCATCATGGGCCCTATGGTTATAGTTAAAATCATTTCAAGCCTTTTAACTATTTTTTTAACAGTCATGACCCTTAAAGTTATGATTGAAATTATTTCAAGCCTGTTAAAAATTATCAAATTGACACCTGAAAAATTTGTTTACACACCTGTCACCAATTTTAATTGTGACATGGGTGTCAATAATTATAATTTTGATATACCTGTCAACAATTTTCAGCATTACACACACGTCAATAACTTTCATTGTGATATACCTATCAATGATTTTAATGGCGACACACATGTCAACAATTTTCATTACACCACCCAAGTTTACAATTTTAACGTCCCTGTCGATACGCTAGCAAAAAAACTTAATTCGTCTGAGCTTAAATGATGTGAAATTCTTTTACAATCATTCATACGTGCTCGCTTCAATATGAAAACGCTTATGAATATTTTTACACGACACACTGAGTTATTCAGGAGTTGTTAAAGAACTTCAACAACGCCTTTACCAACAATTTCACCATATACTCAATTTTCCCCCTTTTTTCATTTATTCTACAATAGTGTGATATCAAATTATTCACGGACATGCAGAAGCAAATGTTACTTTTAAAAATATTTCACTGAGCTACGAGTGCGAAACCTCCTCCCGCTAATGACATTATTCTAATGGAAACCTGTCAAATTTATTCAATTATCAATTCAATGCATTTATTAAAGCTTTCCCTGCTAATTACTGTCATCGAAATCTCGATGGTTTAAAGTTACGCAGGCAGCCTCATTATTTTAACACTCTCGCAGAAGCACGCCACGGGAGTTGCTTTCGCCAGCATTTATGGTCGCTGTTTAAAACCAACAGCACGGAATTGTACAGAATTACTGGAGTCGTTTCGGTGTTCCACACAAAGTCGAGCGAGTTGCCTGAGCGTAGCGAGTAGCCCCGTACAAAGTTTTTCGCCGCCTCATCTATATACATGTACAAAATAATCAACAAATATACATCACTTTTCAAAATTTAGATAATTATAGATGACCGAGCGAGGCAGTCAGACTGAAGCGTTGATGAGTACACGCGGTGCTCAAATGCCTTCAGCAGTGAGTTAAATACTCTAAACTTTCCTAAGTGATTCATAACATTCAAAGAAAGGAAAAAAATTGTAGAAACTCTTCATTGGGTTCGTAAGAAAGCAATCCTGTGATATAATACGAGAGCTTTAAGCTACCAGCCCCTTTTTCTGATTTCAAGCTGCTTTTGCTACTCGTTCAGGCCGCTTGGGGAGCTAAAAAAACGGTAATTATCGCCGCTGAACGAAAGAAATGCAATGGATGCCCAAAACGCCCACTTTATCTAACTCGAGACCTTGAAATTGTCTTAATTTTGGCGTTTTTTACGCCAGACGCCCTCGCTCATCTACAAGGCAGAGCCTTCATAAGACGTGCTTAAAACCCCTTAATTACGACTTTTAATTTCTTTTTTTAAAATTAAAACACCCGAGTTTCTCTTCTAAACGCTAATTTCATAAGCCAGCGCGAGTTCATTCTACCTTGAATGCTGAGCGCAACGGAAGCGATCGGATGAAATGCTGCTGCGAGATTTAAGTTCTTAACATTTTACCGACTAAATAAACCTTGAGGCCCCGTTTTATGAGAATGCTGTATTCTCACAATGAAAACCTCAATGCAGTCTCACTGCATACATGTATGTGCAGGAGGCTGCACTCAACCTTCCACACAAAGCTAAATGCAATTTTATCACTCAAAAAATCCTTGGTTGTCAAAGGGTAAATTAGGACATAGAACGGCCACAGCCTTCCCTGTTCTTCCGTTGTTCTACGCCATTAATTTCCCAGCTGGAAAAGCAGGCTCAGCGGCAGGTTTGTCAGCAGAGAGCATCGATCGTGGCTAAATTAAATTCATCTCCAAATGAATTCTATACAAAGGACGAACTGCCTTGCTGTGAAACTTTCCAGACGTCTCGAGTGTCGATCACGAACTCAGTCTTCTATGTGTCTAGTTTTGAAGACCACTTTGTTTTTCAGCGGGGTTGGTTTGAATAATTCTTATTTTTTGGAATACCAATTGGAGCATGGAACCTAATTTGAAGCATAAAGCCTAAATCCCTTTTCAACTGATTATTTATTCAAGTGCCACAAATCGCTCTAACGAGTCAAAAATTCAGTACGAGTGGTTCTGTGCCAGGTACACGGACACTCTGGGTACCAAAGATCCAAGGTCCAAGGAAATGACCAAGTTCTGTAGACTCACGGAGATGTTCTCATGTTGCATCAATTTTGCCAGAAAATTTTACCCATGTCACTGTTTTGTTCTGACAACATTTTTAAGCATTCAAAATTTTGCCAACACGCCGTTTCCGTTAAAAAGACCAAATGTTTCCATTTGATTACCATTCCTCAGCGGTGCTGGCCATTTTCGTTGTCGTTAATCCCTTCTAGGTGCATTTTCGGTTCATTTTTTAACACGGCAATTCAGCGTACAAATTCTAACGTCACCCTGCAGGTCACGAAGTATTTTTAAAGCCTTTTTCTAGCCCCTCCCTCCTCCCCTGCAGTCCGTATATACCCTGAATTCCCCCCATCCCTTCCTCCCCCAGAGCGTATTTTTACTCCCTCATGTAACTCCGTCCTCTGCTGTTCGTCCAATTTATTTTAGGAGCCTTCATTTTCACACTGCCGCTGGTTCCCTCTCGCCTGATGGTTCCCGTCTGGCAAACCTTGGCTTCCGTACCCAAGACCCTGGGTTCCGTACCTCAGACCCCGGTTTCCGTACCTCAGACCCAGGTTTCCGTACCCCAGACCCTGGTTTCCTGCAGCGGTCGCATGGAAATGAAGAGCATTCGTCAGGCGGCAAGTTCCGTCGATCATCAGTGTTTTTCAGGGGACGAAAACTCAAAATGAATGGCCCTCTAAAACCTCACATTCAGCCGTGAGAAGCAGAATACATCACTTGGACACACCGAGAACGTCTCGCTCAATTTCTGACTTTCGCCGTTAGAAAACGTACGCAAAAGCGACAGCATTTCTCATCGATTCCAAATCGTCGTATTTTTATCCTTCGGTTTACGATAGCAAAATGGTTTCATTACGTATAAATGACCTCCTGAAGGACGATCATAAGTGTTTCTAGAACTATTTCCATTCAAAATGAACCTGTACTGGCATGTCCGTGACAAACTCACTCGTATGGAGAAAACAATAAAACGTTTAAAGCGGTAGGGTGTAACTCATTGCTTGATAGAAATTGAGATTTTATCCAGAGTTTGGGGCGTCTTAGTTGCCTAGCTGTGTACACGTCAACAAGTCGATTGCTGTGTTTCAAACGAATAACTTAACCTCCTGTGAAATCATCAGGATTACTTAGCATTCCAAACGTTCAACTCGATTTCATTTACTCTTTTCATTTTCATTTCACGGCTTCAAACGGAGTGTCTCGCCATAGCTTTCGTCCAACATAGGCGCTTAAATTCCTAGGAACGAAATTAATTCTTGAAAAATTGTGTTCCAATATTTACTGTAATGATCAACTTTTCTATTCACTTTAGAACTTCCAAGTTTTCTGTGTTCTCATTAATACCAAGCTTTATTCCATTTTGAAACTGTTACTAGGAATTCGTTAATATATGTAGAGTCAATCTATTCGTTATTCTTTCCGATATGTGAATATCGAATTCCCTTTAAAATATCTACCGATTATTGGTTCGATGTGAAATATCTCCCACATTTATTCAGTCGCTTTCAACCTTGAATAAATTATTCAATTCCTCTCGGTTTATTTCAACGTTCATGACACTGTGTACTCGTAAGAGAATAGTATCGAAAAAATTACATCATCTCAAATTTTTTTCGTTAATTGCTTCACGCAACATAAATCTTTGCTTCGGTTACCGACCCGGGAGAACATGTGACAGTCTGCCGTGTTTCGAGAACGTTTACGTTGCTCAGAATATCTTGAGTCCCGTATTTTTTCCCTTGATTTAATTTCCTTACCCTAAAATCGGTGTCGCTTTACGAGCTAAGGTTTCAAATCTAGCGCAAAAACACGCGTTGCAGCGAATGGAGTAGAGAATAACACTAGAATAAAAATGACTTCCTTAAATTTAAACTATTTTAATTACACGGTCGTGAGACCCCGAAAAAACGAAATAGTACGGACATTCACATTTGCTTCAAATCTTTAGATGACTCGAGAGCCCTCGTTGTCCCTCATTGTCACGCTTGAGTTCCTTTTCTTTGAGAACTCAAGTTTCTGTCCTCGGAAGTCTCCTTACAAATTTCCTCTCATATTCCTCCTCGGATTGTTCCCCACTCAAAAATTTTGGGTTTCATTTTAACGCGCGATAACTTCGAGCTTCTCTCAGTCATCAATTTTCTTCCTGGAGAATTTCCGGGACAGAGTTCCAGGGTAGCGTGTGTGTTATATACGGATCCATCTTATAAAAGCTGGAGTAATATGGGCATAAAATATCACCATTTTTGGATGCTGTTCAGTGGCGCTGAAGATATACTAAATATGAAGCCACCAAATTTACAGAGTTTGAAGTGAGAAAAAACTTATTCCTTGTTTTTAGCCAGAAATCTACAAATCAACTTTTCAAAGTCCGAGAAAGTTTGCCTTTTTGTATTACAAAAATGTATTAGTCAGATTCCCTCATTTTCGTTTTATTGATAGGGTTATAACATTGAAATCAATAGTATCTTAAAAACAAATCTTAAAGTTCATTGTGTTCATAAATGCACATCAGAGTTTTTATGCGCAACTTTTCGACGATATCACCGTCGTCCGGAAATGATCGGGCATTTAAACCTGCAACACCCGCTGGAAAAACAGAAATAGGACGCATGCATCAGGAGAATAAAAATTATGTACATTACTACTAGGCACGTGAATGTCAAATTCGAACACCGGTGAAGTATTGCTGAACTATCTGTCAGATGTTCGGGAGCCCAAGAGGTGTGAGGACATGACCGTTCCTTCCCCTCATTTTCCCCTTCAGTTCCCCCTTCGAGACCCTCAGAACCCCAACAAGAGCTATTGAAGGTTGAGGTCGGGGCTACAAGATGATGGAGAGCGCTTCGTCTTTGCGCAACGCGTACTTATTTTACGAGTCTTTTTTCAAGTTGAGCTCTGAAAAAGAGGCGTGAGTCGCTCGATGTGCACGCTAGTCAGGAATTTGAAATCGGAAATATAAATAGGATTTTGAAATATTTTTCCGCGCTCATCGTCGTCGTATTCCATTGACGAGTTATTTCAAAATAAAATCAGAGAAATCAAGAACAGTTTTCGTACATGCTTCTGAAAGGCTTATAGTTTACCTGTTGTTCGATAGTTCTTCTTCAAAATTTTCAACAGTTTAGAATTATCTCAGAAACTTGAAATATAAATGGCACAATTTTAAAAAGTATGTACAACTTATTTCAGATTGCTCTAAAATTCAACGTTCTCCAATCCTACCGTTTTGGCAGGTCAATCCCAACAGTTCAATTCTAGGCTTTAGTTAATGCTGATAATCCAATCCTAAAATTTTTGCAATTTTATGATGATATGCCAATCCTAAAATTATGCAAATCCTCATGAATAAATTCAAAAGAATTTGTCAATGCCAATCCTAATCTGACACCCTATGTCCGTGCGCCTTATATACGGCAAACATACCTGCGATGGATTCCATTCCAATTTAGCTCTCCCTGATTTACATGTATCTCCATGAACAACGCACTTCCAAACCCTACTGAGACCACCAGCGCAAGCTTAGCGCACAGGGTCTAATGAAAAATTGCTTCTCTCTAAACTCAGAAACAAATTATTTTATACGATTCATTTCTATCAGAAAACAGTAGAATTAAACGTTCGCTGGCACGTTTGTTTAGATTTTTGAAGTCGTAGCCTGAGGCGGTCGTGCTGAGCACCCCAGCCCAAGTGGAGCTGAGCTCACAACAGAGTCTTCCAAGTTTGCGGCGATGGTTATTCTCTATTTAAATGCTAATTTAAGGTAAACGAGATGCCCAGTCTTGTAATACCTCATTTTAATTCATGAATTTCATTTTCTTATTCGCTTTCCAAATTTATTCTCACGCGCGCGCATTAGAGAGTTGTATCCTACACTCGGTGCCTCGTTTTCGCCTACAGAAACTTTCAACACCAGCCCCCGAGTCTACAAAAAATACTCACTTCGTTGAGGTTTCTGCTCTGAAAGGCAATCCTTCTCATGAGTTATACATGGAAATCATGGCTTCATTTCCGGGAAATTTGCAAGCGATTATGACGAGCTCTGACCTTTTTCGAAACTCAGTCTCCATGTTCTCGAAAAACATTCATGTTTGCTTTTAACGTTTCTTTCCTATTGAAGCACCTATATTCAATTTCCACAATTTTTTTTATAATGGTACATAAGTACAGTATACTCGCCTGGTGTCGCGGTGTCGAAAATAAAATGGAGTGGAATGTATAGGAATAGAATGGAACGGAATGGAATGGAATGGAATAGAATGGAATGGGATGGAATGGAATAGAATGGAATAGAATAGAATATAAATTGGCAAAAGGAAGGAGCCGATCGGTCCACTTTTCGGTTTCTACCCTAAGTCCCATGCCTTCACCCAGCAAGATTAATATATTTCTCATAGTTACATGAAATCGTGATTTCATCGTGATCACATTACTTCAAGATTACATGACAGTATTATCTCAAGGTAACATCACATCGCAGCGCACCATCTATACATCGTGTTTTGCCGACCGAAACACCAGACATAACATCGACGTAAACATTTTGTGCCTAGCACACATTCTAAATCTGAACATTCGTTCCCAGCGACAAACCAGGTCCTTCTGCAAAAAATGTCTTACACTAACACACATTTCAATGTATAAGTATGAGCCGTAAGTTTTCGAACTTGTCTGTTGTGTTTGTTATTATAACTGTGAAGAAAAACCTGCGTTCAGTGGGGAAAAAAGAGACAAATTTAGAACCTTGTGAGTAAATTATTATGACTGTTGTACAAGGCAGACAATAAATATCTTCTAAGTTTTTGTAGATAAATAACTTGCGTAAAAAGAATAGTAAAATTACATTCAGAAATGCAGTCTGAGCTGCTGAAATGAGTGGCCTTTAGGGCGTACCGGTTAGCGCGATAGCCTCGCAGTTGAGAAGTTAGGGTTCGACTCCCAGCTCAGGCACTGATTTTCACCTAACCACGGAGTGCTTCCCTTGGAAAAGAAAGCTTAAACCCTACATTCCTCCCATTCCTCACGCATCAGTAGCTGTAAGGCATTGAAAAACCAACTGCAAACGTGTTGAAATTAATAATAAAGGTTCTATTCTGATGAATTCTACGCTCTCAAGATTTATTTTCTACTTTGCAGAAGCCTCGACGTTGGCGGCTTCGTACGACTGTAAGTTCATCGAAACCTCGTCAGCACTCAACCACAGGGTGGACGAGCTGCTGGTGGGCGTTCTCAAGCAAATACGCCTCAAGTCAGGAAGCGGGTCCGCAAACCACGAGTCCGGCAAAAAACGCTCCAACCGAAGAAAATTCCGCGGCCGGAAGACCTCGGCGAGCGTTAAAGTTAAAAGCTTCCTCACAAAAGTGTGCGGCAAAGAACCTAAAAGCAAAAGCTGTGAGAATCTCCTGGTGCTCTAGCTGCAAAGACGCAGTTTACTGCCTTTTATGCAAGTCCTCGCAGTACCACTTGTTTGCCATTGGCTAAAGTGCTTCAAATTGTCGTTTTTGAATATTGCGAAGCACAGCTTCGACAGTTTAATGTGTGATTGTTGTACAAGGAATTCTTTTCACGGTAGGGAAGGTAATGACTGATTGATACAAATATAATCCCTCAAAATCTACAATTAATGCTGGCTTTCTCTTTTTATGAATGGATTTGGAGTTTAAGTCATCTTTTTATAAGTTTCATTTATACTCGCGTCCGCCTTTATTTCGGTGCGCTCGTTTGTTAACGATTAAAACCTGAGGATTTCCACCGCTCATATGAATTTCAGCGTAGAAACTTTCCCTCTCGAATAATTTTACTTATCTAAGATCAGTCCTTTAAGATCAGTTGTGATATTTTTTTAACTTTCTTTAGATTTCGAAGCGAATGAAAGCAAATTCCCTAAATGATTTTTTTTACTCTGAAGGTAATTTTAAATTTTGTGTTGAGTCCACTATGAAATAGAAACCCACTTACCCAAAAATGATTCAGGAAAACTCTGTAACTAATTTCGTCGCCTTATTTAATTCGAGATTTAATACTAAAGTACTGAAAAAATGGACGAAGATAGATAAGGTAAACGAACCATCGAGGTAGCACGCAATATTCTCCAATGCTCATTTTGTGTTGTAAATATTTCCTAGCCGCTTAGGAATCGATCAGGACAAACCTCCCGTGAAATCTTAAGACCTTCACTGAACGATTCCGCCAAGGTCTCCTAGCTGACCTAACTACATATCTCCACGTAACAGAAGCTTTCTGCTATTTGGGTCATGGTTCGGGAACGTTCAATCCATTTTATTTCGGACCATCTCGGAGCCAATGAGAGAAATTTTGCGCAGCGGTTTTCGTCTAGAAAGTCAACGTTGCTGGCATCTAGACTTTACATTCGCCTCAGAATAAGAACATATCGTCTTGACTAAACACACATGTCAATAGGTGCTACCTGCTTGAGCTGTCATAGGGCTCAGTGCATTCTAATTAAGGAATTTCTACGATGTAGATGAGTGTAGATAGTTTTGTGTGGTTTTATGTCCAGTCGAGTTTTGCTAACTTTATTACTGTGTTCTTGGTTTTATATCCAGTCGAGTTTTGGTCATTTTATCGGTGTTCTTGGTTTCCCTGTATGTCTGATAGTACATTTTAGGATGTGGGAAATTTGGACTATAGCTTATGAAGGAAACGTTACTAGAAGAGCGAGAAATTTGAACTATAGCTTATGAAGCAAACGTTACTAGAAGAGCTAGAAATTTGGACTATATGTGCTTATGAAGCAAGCGTTACTAGAAGAGCTAGAAATTTCTCAGTGTGATCTGTGACGTTGAAAATAGATTATCTAAAAAATAATAATTCGATAATACTTAAACAAAGAACAGATGAATCAACTCGAACTTGGTTTCATGTCTGCAATATAATATCATAGCATTCAAGTTTCCCGCGCAGGTATTTGATATTAATGAGATACCTAAAAAATTATTCCTTATTATATTTTACGTATTTTTTAATTTTATTTTCTGATTGAACGGATGTGAATGGTTCCCCATACTAAACGAGTTCCCTTAACTGGACGCTGCTTCATCCTCGAGATGCTTGTCTTTCGCTGGTGTGTGCATCGTACACACGAACAAACCTGAAAAAAAGTCCACGTTGAATAGAACGTTTATACTGGGAGGCCTTACAAAACACAGTTAAGGGCTTTTGACTCCCCCGTCCATGTAGAAAGTCAATACTCACGATGTCAAAACACAAGAGTACGATTTAAATTATTACGGGAGCTATTTTTTTAATTTTCTGCTGTGTTGAGCTTTTCATTATGGCAGAGAGCGGTCCTACAGCGGCACCTTTTCATATGATTCTTATTGTACTGTGCAGAGCGCCATGAAAATGATGCTTGGAATGATTGCGCTGGACCCTCTTGATGCAGTTAAATGCATCCTTTGCATCGAACCTTAACATGAGGTTAAGCGCATTTAGTGCCAATTTTTCAAGAGAGAGCGTATTTTTTCAGAGACAGTGTACCCTGATTTGATTGATTCCTTTATACTGAAATTACATTCCTTCAGGTGGAATTGTTCTTCTGCTTCGAAACCAAATTTGAACGATTGCTTCAAATAATCTCTTTCACGTTATTCACAGCCAGTAGGCCGTCAGGGCCCGCGGGAGGAGGAGGGGGTTTGTTCAGGTCACTTCTATCAGTCAAATTAACGAGAACGAGAAAATTTTGATTTCGCTCAACCTCGTAATTGATTAAATGACATCTCCCACTCTCGTCACCAGCGAAGAGAAAACCCTCGTGACAATTCGAGGAAATCTGTTCCCAGTCGAGAACTGTATTCTCCTCGACGTTATTTTTTCGTGACTCTGATGTGCACCGATAGATTCATTCCAGGAGCGGTCTAGCGATTCTGTGTATTCCGCTTCGTCGTGTCGACTTTTATTGTGAAATTCATATCCAAGGTTGAACAATACTGAAGGTGTGGTTCTCTAAAGTGTGTGTGTATTCCAGCATAAGGAATATGTCCAAATTAATCGATTCGCAGAATATCAATTGGACTGTGGCACATATGCATCTATAGTTCCGAAAATACAAAGAGACAGCTTTCTTGCATCCAACCTTTTTCACGCGAGCGTTGTTCTAGTATTCGCTAAAAATGCTCAGTAACTACTTAAACGTGAACGATTGATTTGTGTACGACTTGTGAAACATTTTTCAGCACTTAATTCATCATCGGTTAGTAATGCAACGCGACAATCACATACTCGCACGATTAATTATCCATCTTGACAGCGAGATTATTGCTGTTCCAGTTTCGGAAATAGTGACTCGAGAGGTCAAAAGTGGTTGCAAATTTACAAGACTCTCAATTTTACGATGGATTTAGAGGAGACAATAATTGAGAGAGGAAGAGGTGGGCACGACGTATGCAAAAGAGGCCGGCAGCAACGGTCGGACAGTTCGACGTGCCCGTGAAAGAGAGAAGCGATGATGCCGAGGTAGGATAAGTGGCCAAATGAGAAATTCTGTCAAGTTGGAAAGGAAATGAATGTCTGTGTGCGTATGAAGCTATGAGGGACATGCGAACGATTATTAATCGTCGGAATAAACATGCGATCAGGAATGAAAATTTGAAGCTAGGGCCAAAATCGCCTCCAAATCTTCGGTAATGTTGTTTGATGAGTTCGGAGGGGGAAATTTCCTTGGTGATTTTGCTTCGCCAAGATACTTGTCTTGGCGAAATATTTGGCTCGTCAACATGTTTGTTGTATCAAGAAATTTGTGTCGTCAAGGCATTTGTCTTATTAAGGTAGTTTTGTATCGTGATATTTATCTTCTCGAGATGATTATTTAGGGAATTGCGCAGCGAGATATTTGATTCCTTAAGATAATTGCTTTGTCAAAACGATCACCGTGTTAAGGCATTTATCTTGTCTTTCGACATGTTTATCTTGTCCTGAAATCAGTCTCATCATTTGACAAAGCGCGCACTTTGTCTCCAAAAATTGGATGTTTTCTTTGGAACTAATCCGATATGAGACCATACATATTCAGACTACACCAGCGGAAACAAAAGAAGTGATCTGACAAAACTCTGATGACATTAAGTTCAAATTTCACAGCACGACACTAAAATATACTAGTGCTTACTCGGACTGCTAAAACGTTCAGTTTATTTTAATCAGCCCCGATTCCTTGTTATGCTCACCAATTTATCGCTCTGATTCCTATTCCGCAACTGATAGAAAAAATAAATAAAAAATAATTAGCTACTGATTGTACATGTGTCTTAGTGAAAGACTAGAGTTCGAGCAGGCGCAAACAAATTGAACCTGCTCAGATTACCAGGAACTCGAAATTAAATACTTGAGAGGAATCTGATTCACTTAATATTCTGATTTTTCCGTCTTGTATATTTCCTCGAAGTTCACTAGACCTGAAACTAGAAAATTAGATACGAAAACTGAGCGTCACGCGTAAGCAGGGCGTGCAGGCAGAAACGTTCTTTCAATGTGCCATTTTACGCAGTGATTTGCAGGAAAAACAATAAATTATTTATATTAGTGAAGGAAGTAGTAGAAAATTCACTTAGGCTGGAACACAGAGTAGTTCCTGCGTCAGCTAACTAAGTAACCAAGCTAGCTTTTGTTAGGTTATTCTGTGTCGACGAAAGTCTCAAGTGCGATTCTGAACGAACATATGGTATGAAAGGCAATAAAAAATGAGCCCATGTACTTTAGAGCAATAGACTCAGACAGCAACTGTGTGATATACCACTTAGAGAAATTATTTTAGTATATATAAATGTGTGCTTTTCAACGAGTGCGCCGGAGAAGCGCTCTCTGGGCACGTACGTTGAGCGGTGGTGGGCGGTGACAGAGGCGATGGGAAACAATGGAATACGATAGATGGTGCTAGCTATGGGCGCTGCTGATGATAGCAGGTTGCGTTAGGCAGTGATTTAAGATAGACCAAGAAGTGTAGTGGACTTAGACCTACGACGGGCAGTGACTTAAGATGGACAGTGAAGTGTGGTGGACTTAGACCTACGACTGGCAATGGCTTAAGATAGACAGTGAAGTGTGGTGGACTTAGACCTACGACGGGCAGTGATTTAAGATAGACAGTGAAGTGTGGTAGACTTAGACCTACGACGGGCGGTGACTTAAGATAAACAGTGAACTAGGATAGACAGCAGCTTAATGTGGACATTAATTTTACGCTTTACAACCTAAATTATTCTGGCGATATGACTGCATTCAGGTTTTCGTAAAAAACTAGCAGCGTTCTTGTGAAACAGGGCCGTATGGCCCTTTTGGGATGAAAAGAATTAAGACGGAAAGTAAACTAATTCGAAGCTGCCTCCGACTTTCCAAGCAAAGTGGAATTACTTCACTCGAGAATTTTGAGCCAAAGTGTCTGGCTAAAATCCATGATTCCCAAATCCTCTTATCCTTCTGTGATGGACAGCGACCTCAGGTGGACTTAGAATATATTAGCTTATGATAAACAAAGGCCAAAGGCAGGCCGATTTTTCCGAATGGTATTCCCCACTCGCAGAGTTCATGTTTTATTCACGGTTAAAAATTAGCGTAAAATCATAGTACAATGAAGTGCGCCTATTTTATCCATTTATCGAACTCAATTACGCTCAATACACGTCAGAAAAAGTTGAAATTGTGCGTAATATTGCCTTCTGTAACAAATTCGTCGATAATTTTTTTCATTGAAGATGATTATGACCTGTGAAGTATGAAATGATGCCTACCAAAAGATTATTAAGAATATGACTAAGGAAAACATGATCATAAATGGTTTTGAATTTGATAGCGTCCAAATATTTTTGAGAGGATATGGCTTCGTTAGTTAAGAATCTAAACGTGAGTTTAAAAAAATACAATCGTTGTTATAAAAAACATTCATTTGACTCACAGACCAATCTGGTTTCGTAAAATGATATCATCAGTGAATGTCAGCCCATAACAAATTTGTTAAGAAATTAACATAACGTATTTTATATTTTTAAATGACATTCACTGATGATGTTATTTTGCCAAACCAGACTGGTCTGAGTGCCAATTACATGTTTTCTATAGCAAAGATTCCATTTTTAGCGATGCTGGGCAGCAGCCACGCAACCCTTCTTTGTTTTTCAAGTTTCGACCACAAAAAAGTTTGCGGAGAAGTAAATAGGCTGGACAGCGAGCTACACGCGCAGCTCTGCGTAGGCTTGTACTAGCGCGGCTGTGTTTTGCAGATTGGATAAGAAATGTTCAGCAAAAGCGAAGTTTCCACGAAAGTCTAGGGCGCAGCAGCGTTCGGCCTGGAGATAAATGTGGTTCAGACTCGCGGACGTCCAGCTGGTTGCAAATGTATTTCCCCTCCGTTGAATCCAAAGTTTACCATACAAATCAAACGAGCTTTTTGGTTAACCCAATCGTTAAGTTTTGCTTCATATTTAAAAAGGAATACTCCAACTTCTATTGTTTCACTGAAGTATGGGTGTATGAAAACAAATATTGAAAAATCCCGCAAACTATTCGAAGTTTTAAAGCAAACCGTAGAACGATTTTTTCTTGCATTATCATCATTAACTGTCAACGCGCCCAAATTAGAGAATATTCCCTCATTTTAATTGACGTATTCACAATCTCACAGTAAAGTACAACAAGAACAAACATTCAAAATTAAATTATTTCTTCATCTCGTGGCCAAAAGGGTGCTTCATTGCACACAGAGCAAAATTTCAGTTACTGAGCACAAATAGAATCGATTTTCTCCCGACAAAGTCACGCGAGAAATCACGAAGTTGAATTCAATATTCCTGGGTGCCGTGCAGGACATTTCCCACCTTGGTCATTTCTGGCCCTGCCTCGACCGGCCGCACCTCGTGACCTTGACGGCTAATCGTCACACAATTTTCGAAAGCGCTATTAATTTTAGCGAAAACGTCATAACACTTTTCTGAAAGACAGGGTGACGATTTTGTAAGATGTGTGGTAACGTTGTCTTGAAAAACGTAGCAATGGTTGCATAAAAAATGTGGCAACTTTTCGTGAAAAATTTGGTAACGGCTTCGTAAAAAAGTGTTAGAGTATTTGGTAGAAGCGTGGTAACGTTTCCTTGAAAAACTTGTAACATTTATCGTAAACTCGCATAATATCTTTGTAAAATCGTAATGATGTTATCCTGCAGCTTAAACAGCATAAAGAATACGCGCCGTTAGATGGTTAAAGTGACCCATAGGTGGTAAAGTACGATTCGTCTTTCGATTGCTTGATGCAACAAACCGTGTAAGTCTTTGTATAATCTATAATACTCCAGTATAATCTCATACGTCACTCGATGGAAATGTTAATAATTTGTAGATGTTTGCGTTCTATTATTCTGTTTTTTCATCAGGGGATGGTTCATGTGGCACATTATTCGTCCCAGAACCGAACCCTTTATTCACCCTAACATGGTTTATCAATCCTATCCAAACGACGTTCTTCATTTATAATTATCATGATACTCCACTCAACCAACACGTATCTCCCGTAGATAAGACATAAAGTTTCCGGCCGTGAATGAATCGGTCGAGGATAAAGTGAAATACTGTGTTAAATATATTGTAAGGTTAAGAGATTATTTATATTTAACATTCCGTTTGTATTCCTCTCTTTTACGAGACCGAGATTGTGAACTTTGCTCACACCTCATAGTCTTTCGCACGTTTTCATGTATTTCTGTAGCACGTGCTTTCTCCAAGGAGCATTTTTGTCTTTTCATATGCGTCCATTTTCGATGTACCTTTGCTCAGTTTCTTACATTGAATTAACTAGTCTATGTGATGAAGAAAACCTGGACAGTGATTGTAGACCGCTTTGCTTAATTACTCGACTTCCTCGAAACAACTCCCGGAGAAGTATTTCTAATGCATGAAGCGCGACTGATTTTGAGAAAAATCGGTAGAAATTTTTCATTACATTGCTTTAGGAGTGAACTTCCCGATACATGATGCATCGAAGTTAGCGGTGCAAAGATTCGGGGCAGAATGGTGCCTTGCAACGAGGAAATAATATTGTTTAGAGATTTTTAATGACGCTTCAGATTTTTCATTAAGAAAGCGAAAGCTTTTCGTAATTACGAACCGAAATAAACATGTTAACTTTGACAGGAAAATGCTCTGATTGTTTCTTTGTGTGCCGGACTTCAACTTTAAAGCATGTGAACACCACTAGTTCTATTTATTAAGAAGCACGTGAAATTCACGCTGGAACGTTAAAAAAAGGTAATAGGGTAGAGTGACGCGGGTAGCTGTACGTTGGGGGGCGAAGACTTTTGAAAAATATGTACGTAGTTGTGAGGAATTCAAAATTTGAAGTGAGGCGAGAGAGAAAGGTGTTTGCTGAGCTCGCTTGGAAGCCTGGTTATGCACAGGTAAATCCAATGCTTCAGATAAACTAAGAGAGCTGTGACTGACGATAGGTGAATGACTGTTCGACCGATGAATAAGTCTAAAATAAATGAATCTGTAGAAAGTTGGTGAATGACTGGAAGATTACTGAATGATTGATAGAAAGTGAATATGTATTAAACTATTGAATCAGCAAAAATGGGTGAATAACTTATAGGGAATGAATGATAGATAAATAAACGATTAAAAAATAGATGAATGAGTAAAAAGTTGGTGAATGGATGAAAAATTAGTGAATGGTTGACGGATAAGTGAATTTGAGGTCAATTGGTGAAAATGAGGGAATGACTTAGAGATAGGTGAATCACTGATACCTATGTGAACACAGTTATACCTAGGTAAACACGCTACCACTCGCGCTACTGGGCCGATTATAAAATAGGCGAATGGGTGAAAAAATAAGAGAATGGTTGAAAAAAAGATTGGTTGACAGAAGTGAATAGTTGATAAAAGAGTTTATGAAAGTGAAAAATGGAATGACTGAGAAAGCAGTGAAGTCTCGTACCGTAAAAATTACCACATATACTGAAAAAATACTGGAGCGTATAAGACTAGTTATAAGGGCAAGAAACTGTTGTGCGAGAGCATATTTGTTCCAAATAGTATGTGCTAATAATTAAGAGGTGTAACAAGTAGCTAACTGAGAGGCGTAGCTGACGGTGTACAAGCAGCTGACTAAGAGACGTAGCTGACGGCGTACAAGTAGCTGACTAAGAGGCGTAGCTGAATGTAGAGACTGAGAATTAGTAAGTAAGATCATCCTTGGAAAAGTAGAGTCTAAATGACGTATTAAAATATTCCTACACAAAGCGTTACTCAAGAGTAAAGCAAGTTGTTTTTGTGCTCATTTTGACTCACCAGGTGAACTGTTATTACTTGGAAGCCTTTACGCATTGTTCTTACTTCAAATTCTGAATTGTACGTACGAGTATATCTTTTTATACTAGCATACTATAGTGGTCGCGATACTGTGATGTGGGATCCAAAAATTGTCGTTCTAAAGGTATTAAATAATATTTTGCTACAGCTATTGTCTTATGATTATTTTCGTCAGTATCTCATCCAAATTTAATTAAAGGAGAAATCGGAAAATGAGTTCACAAATATCAAAATTTTAATAAACCTCAACTTTGGATTTCTCGTTAACTTTGTCTGAGTCGATGACAATGAACACAACTTAAAAATCCGACTCCAAGAGCTCATTATCAAGCGAGTCAAATAAATATGGTCATAAACTTTATGCGATATCACTTTCTACATATCACCGTACTAATTACAGTTACCTATTTGTTACCGGGAATGAAATTTATTGGTGCAGTTACTACAAGCAATGAATGCGGACAACGTTCGATTTAATTGGCGGTTTTTAAGATGTCCGAGTTAATATAAACAGAATTAGTAAATGTAAGTACCCCACGCGAAAGAGATACAGACTCGTATGTATTAGAAGAAATTAAAATCAAATAGAATACATAAAGCCAAGAAAAATACAAACGTACAAAAAATCGGGCAAAATTTAGATATTCAACTAAAATACAGGTACGATACAAATATACACCTAGGAATATAAATTCACTTGAATGAATAGTTGGAGGTTATTTAATTCAATTAGAAAATAAATAGCCTAGTGAAATAAAAAGATATCGTTACAAAAGCATAATACATATATTCATATAAAATGCAAGTATAATAGACCTATACCCACGTGACCACAAAACGAGTCGGGCATGAATGTTAAAATAATTTAAATCGAGTAGAATACAAAAGTCCGTGATCAGGAGACCCCATACCTTCTCTTCACGACCTTTACAAGCGGTCGGGCTCACGCTCTAGTCGTTATTTCTGCAGCAGTCTACGAAAATTATATGAATAAAAAAGAGAAGGGATATTATAATAATAATGACCGTATTACTAAATCATACAACATGGCAAATTCGTGCTCCGTGACTTGTTATTGTTCGAAATATTGTACCTTGGCTTAAGTATTATGGCAAAAAGTTTCAGTTTCGCCGAGCGTAAAAGTAAATTAAGGAGTAAGTGTAGCAGAAATTGTTACTTTCTTCAATGATAAAAACAAAATAGCTTTCGTGAGAAATGTACACTGCGACGGTATTTAAGCGTGAACGTATGTTTCACCTTATTATTGAGCGTTCAATTTCGATTTACTTTTACGAGCCGAGGTTAGTGTAGAACTGAAGTTGCATATCCAATGTGTAATGTACTAAATCTTTATGTACAGGGTGATACACAAGTAAACTGGCCCATTCTCAGTAGTCGAAACTCAAAACCTACTCATCTGTAACGGTGAACGGCTAGTCGTCACTCAGGTCACAATTTTTGAAAGCATATGTATCTTGTTAAATTGTTTTTCAAAACGTAGATAATTTAAATATTTCATGAACTCTGGACTACATAGTTTCATGTCACCCTGTTTGTCAACATATGTTTGGAACGTTAATCTAAATTATAGTTAAATGTTAGTTGCAATAACCGTAGAGTTTTTTCATCAAAATAATTTCTTCTCAATGAAGTTCATTACTCATGGCGATCTGCAGAAAACTAACTTTCAAAGAGTTCTTTCAAAACTCAAGGTAACAATCTAAAAAATAAAATTAGTGGCATGTCCTTCTATATTTTCTGCTTCCCTATTTTGAGCCGGTTTCTTGCGTGTCAACCTGCACAGAAAATTCATCGGTGTCGTAATGCACGTCTATGATCCCACATTGAAGAAGATGAGGTAACCTTCGTTTTCTGTTAAAAAAGGCAGAAAGTTTGAATCGATTTTCAATTTAGAGACACCGTGAGGGCATCTAGAAGATTACCGTAAGCAATAAATGTTTTTGCTACTGAGTGTATGGCAGGCTAGACACTGCCGTGAATTATTCTATTTGCCAAATTGACATTTATTGGCAATTCTATGACACAGCCTGCAATTCGTGAAATGTCATCGGCGTGCGTGGAATTCAAATTTAACAGCTGCCCGAACTGCCCAAGATTAATAGAACGCGCATTATTTACCCGTGCGCAGATTACGCAGTCTAGGTACACTGGTTTCATCGGGTTGCGCAATGAGTTTTTCGTAGCAACATCAATTATATTTAGTCAAAACCTTTGTTCTTCTTATTTCTACATGTTTCTCGTTCCAACAGTTCGTACGAAGAAGCTTTTCTGAACACCTAGGTTCAAGAATTCATATAATACATAATTGAAGATCATGCATATTCCAGAAACTCTGTACTCCAGATCGCATATTTTTCAAGATATACATGTTCCAAAAACATGCACATTCGTGCTCAAATTCCATAAAATGCTTTTGCGGAACATGTATATTTCCAAATATGCATATTCTCAAACATGAATATTCCCAAATATGCATATTCCCAAACATGCATATTCCCAAACATGCATATTCCCAAATATACATATTCCCAAACATGCATATTCCCAAATATGCATATTCCAGAACATACAAATTTCATAACATGAATACGTCTATTTCCTGAATGTATTATAACTATAAAAATAAAGTGATGGTGTGCCCTAACATTAATGCTGCTCTGACGTATGACTAAGATGTTAATGCTGAATGCTAGGTTCGGTACTGGAAAGCAAATACCACCTTTGCTAGATATTTGAAGCCAAAGATTCCGTACCTAATTACAGTCGTACATATTACGAACCTATTGTTCTTTGTTACATTCCTATACGCGTGTGTGTGAAATTACATGTATTTATGATGTACCGCATACATACGCGTGTGTGCGAGCAATCTGTTCTTAATACTTCAAGAATCATACACGCAAAGTATGATTGATATATGTACACGCATGTATGATTAATACTTCAAGAGATATACACGCAAGTATGATTGATGCACACGCTCAGTTTCCTGAGGAGGTGAATATCACGCTTGTCGCTGGCAACCTACGTTCATTTTTTTATTAACACTGCAATCGTTGGTTTGCGGCGCCAGCCAACAACCTGCGAGAAAAAATGGTCCGCGAGACAAATAGAAGTGTGATCTATACTCGAGATTTAAGGAATAAGTTTAACTAAGCATTTAAGTCCTTCAGTATAATTGTAACTCGCTGTTAAGTACGTCATCCGCCTGTTGTGTGGCTGTCCGTTTTTTTGACTTGCACCAGTTTGATGTTTGCTCGATAAATTTTGTATGTTTTTATGAAGAAATATATTGATTGTCGTGTAAGGAATTTTGATGTTATTAATTAATTAAGAGACGTTGCACTCGCGCTTCCAACGGCACGCTCAGTATTTATTGCGCTTTGGTGTGTTCTCTCTCTTTTTCACCTCTTTCTCTTACTGTCTGCCTATACATAGCTCTTTCTTTCCATCTCCCTCGTTTGTCTTTCTCGCTCTCTTTCTTCCTTTGTAGATCGAATATGTAGAATGTTACGTGTGTTCCATTCATTGAAAATGTATTTAATATTGAAGCTTTTTGTAACTTGTGAGCAGCGTTTCAGGGAAATGTTTAGTTTTGAACACGTTTAATATCGAAGTTTTTTGTAACTTGCAAACAACTTTCAAGAGAAACGTCTTATTTTGAAGACGTTTAATATCGATGCTTTTGTAACTTACAAACAACTTTCAAAAGAAACGTCTAATTTTAAAGACGTTTAATATCGATGCTTTTGTAACTTACAAACAACTTTCAAGAGAAACGTCTAATTTTGAAGACGTTTAATATCGATGCTTTTGTAACTTACAAGCAACGTTTAATAGGGAGACCTTGCAAGAGAAATGTAAGCATCTTCCCAAAAGTCAGAAGTGTACAGCCGAAGTTTTCAATGTAAAAGAATGTTCCAATTAATACTTCCTGATGTCCACGCTCGCGAGTGGGATGCACAACACCTCGCTCTGGGCTCAAAAAAACTTGCTGAATCAACAGCAGAAAATTTCCGTTTGCCAACCTTGACCGCAACCATAAAACTTTTTATGGAAGTGCTTTAGTGCGTGAACGAGCTTCCTGTCACGACTGAGCACAACTGCTGGCACAATGCTCCCCATGTGCAAATGTGCTGCTGGCACATGTGCTGAATATACTGGTGTCACATGTGTCACACATACAGCTGAAAGACATTGGTCTCATCAAATCGTATTTTAGAGCAACGAAGACGAAACTTTTTTTTAATCGAGCAAGATACTGCGTCCAAAACCTTCCCCATTTTATGCACTTGTGCTCATTTTCACCTTAGTTTTGAACATAGGAATTTAAGACTGGACAAATTGTATTTTCTGATGTTCTTCTGGACTGGCCCGGTTCCATGCACGGTTGAAAACAAGAATACACGGGTATTGGGTGCACGAACTGTGTGACTGCGGGGTTATGGCAATCGACAGCTCTTACTTTGGATATACTTTTAAAATTTTATCATGTGTGTCATTTTATTTATATAGTTTATCTTTATTTATTCATCTTCTTTTGGTAATGGTTTCGGTTTCAGAACGGTTCCATACCCACCGTTTCTTTGCTCATGTTTATTGAAGATTTTTTTTCGTGTATTTATTTTTAATTACATACGTCGTTTTCTTGCATCACTTTCTTGCATACGTTTAGTGTATTTCTTTCATATTTACAACATTTTTCCCTATATATATGTAGTTTTATCCCTGCGGTCGCGATTTTATTCCCTGCGTATCAAATTTTTGCCTGGTTTTTCATTTTAATCTCTGTGATTCCCGGCTCCTTTGTTTGACCCTTCATTCCTCACGTTCGCAGTCACAAACGAAGACAGCAAACATTTTAATTGCCACAGCGACGACAGATGTGTTGCGTGTGTGTGAGAGAGGGAGATTGTGCGTCGCAGAAGCGCCTACAACTATTTGGAAAACTGAGCGCATTTGCGTCAGAAAACTGAGCGCATTTGCGTCAGAAAACTGAGCGCATTTGCGTCAGAAAATTGCGATGTGTAGGTTCCAGATGGCTTACCCCTGTACTTTGCCCTCAGTTCATAGAGTGGCTCTTTAAAGTCAAAGTAAAAATTGGTTTTTCAAGGGAGAGTTTCTCCGGAATCCCTCGATTGCACGTCTGCTCGAAACTGCTGCGTCAGCACCAAGATCTTTGACCCGCTGGGGCGAGAAGTCAGCGAAACTGGAAATACAAACAAGTGTACCACATGATCTCGGTGAGCAGCGATTCGGCTTCTTCTACCACCGAGGATGTTTCTTCCACACAAGAAGATTTTGAAGAAAGTCACTGAAATTTTTTAACGGATAACAAAAGAACTACAGAAATTAAGCATATAGCTAAGTGCTCACCAAATTGACTTTCGATTACCCGTGTTCCATAACGCGATTCGTGTGACTGTGATTCGTTTAGTTCGAATTCTATACTGTTTCACTGTCAACAGTACGATAATCGTATAACAAATCATTCATTGGATGATTTTTTGTGCATGCATTGAGAGTGCCGTGGAGAAGAAGGTCATTGAAATTTCTGACATATTGCCGTAGAAACACACGATGGTTGGGTTACATGGTCGCCATTTGGCTTTGGGGGCGATCGTTCAACCATTGGACAGCAATAAGACTTTCTTCTGCTGTTGTAATTTGTAAGGAAATTTTGAGCTTTGAAGGCACTTCCCATATCGCATTCATTGAGCAATGACTGCAATTAATAAAAGTTATGCATAACAAATTGTTTTCATTAACCGAACGTGCTGAATTTCCTCTTTTTGTTGAATGAAGATGCAGGAACTTTTTTGTTCGAGATTAAGCAGTTTCCACTTGTTTCCCGACGGCTTGTTTTCTTTTGGGCATGACTGATTTTCAAAATCGGGATGAAAATAAATTTCCCCTCTCATAATGATAAGTCAATGCCCTCCTACTGTATGATAATACACAGTTTGTTAGTGGCTTGCTTGGTAAGTTTCTTGACGAGTTAGTTGATCTCTCAGTCTTCCTCATCAGTATTTTATGGAAGAATATTCCTTCAATTGTGACTGAATTTATCCCATTATTTATCCCAGATTAAAGTGTGAATAAAGGAATTACATAGGACAAAATTGACGTTCATCTAATCCAGCCGCACTGATATGCTGCATTGTCGTAGATAGGATACTGAACATCGTACCGTAAATGAATGCAATATAAAGGAACTTAAATATTTTATTTTACAGAATACGATGTAACGTATCTCGCTAAAGGCAGTTTAGGTATGAATTGACTTCAAAGGAAACGATGAATAATATGTGTAACTCATCGCATCCGGGAACAAGAAATTACGCTCAGTTGAAGAATAAATATAGGAAGTCCCATCATTTTGACAGGTCGAGTATACGAATACTATATGTACAGAGTGGTTATAAAATGAAGCCTTTACTAAAGAGAAGTTGAGCGGACTCAGTAGGAAATGCCTTCAATCAAAGGCAATTTCAAGAGGGTGGAGGGCAATAAGTACAATACTCCTTATAAAAAACTATTGCCATGAAACTAGGGATAGTAAAAATATCAGGTTCATTTAAATTAAAAGAGGAGATTCTAAAGTTTAATTCAGACTTAAGTGTGGAACACAAGATTGTTTAGAAGACCTCCATTAAACAACAGTGTGCTCTTTCACCGGTGCTGTTGATTACTCAACTGAATACTCAACTATCTTTTAAAATGATAATTTCATTCGTAATGAACTAATATTTTGGATTCAAAAATCCCGCAACCTGTCAAAAACGACACCCTCGTTAAAGCAATTCTTGAAAAGCTTGGTATTTTTCTGTGAAGTATGAAATGAGCCACAACTGTACCTCATCGTTCCCTTGTAATTAAATCATTCATAAGCGAACTATATTAACCAAAATACTATCACATCGTATAAACAGTGAAAAATCTGAAATAAAATATTCAATTTCCTTAAGATCTCATTACTTTACAATACGATGTTTACGATGCGATGCGCAGCAAAATCGGTATGTTGGAGTGAGAAGATTTCAGGCTTTTAAATTTTACCGGAATGACAAATCGCACCAGAAACTGAACAAGCACAAGCGATTTTCTCTCATACGAAAAGATTTTAATGCTTTTGAACAACATACAAGAGGTCGTTTTTCACACTTCAATCGTGGTAGATGATTTTTTTAAGAAACTTAAATGGCAAAACCAGTTGCACTCATTTGCGAACAGGAATTTTTGTCTCAAACCATAAAGATTTTACCATGTTTTCGACACCATCCAGTATTTGTGCCACTCCCTGCACACAGGGCAACCCACATAAAAGTTTACCTCACATACAATATCAATCGTTCGCCTGATGTTGAAGTCGGACTATTACTGTAGAATAGGGATGCCACGAATACAGCACACTGGCCGAAGTGCGCATTTAACGAGATCAAGCGAACCAAAATCGGCTTATTATTGCGCCAGTAATTTTTTTTATTCGAAAGCGAGGTGAACATTTTTAATACGCCCTGGGCAAAGGCAATCCTAATGAGCACATTTGATTCGAAGCTGTTATTTTGAAGTCCATCGAATAAAGAGACTCAGTGAAAACATCCGTAAATTTAATTTTTACCGCTTACCAAAAATAAATTGATGCAATCCCGCCGTTTGGTCCATGTTATAAAATGCATTTCGAAATCAATAACATTTCCGCTAATGCCTCATCACGCGCCAAAGGAATATCTCCTTTACGAGATCAGTTCTGTAGGTGAAAAAGGCAGGATTTCCAACTCTTTCATATTCGATTTTTTCAGTTTT
>VOMN01021316.1:0-11475 GCA_014899125.1 Orchestia grillus
TCTTCTCGTGATACTGAAACGAAGATTTCAAAATCCATAATATATTGGCCCTGGAATCGAGCTTTCGGATATCTGAGAAGGTTGCGAAAAGGTCGCTCGATCTTCAATGGCGGAGGCGAGAGCTAATGGAGAGGAAAGTCGCGAGGTCGGGTTCCTTTTGGAGCCTCCTGCCTGAACACGACGTCCAAAATTTCTGTTCTAACTGAACAATATCACCAGATTCCCTTGCAGCCGCAACGTCTACAAAAGCCATCGTTGTAATTTCTTGGCCAATATCCCGCCTGAATTAAACCAATATCGCATTTGGTACGCCACCGAACGTTCCAAAATACACAGTGAACAGACGGCGGAAATGCTCAAGTGGTCATGAAATGTTCCCTGATTTCCAGCGACTCGAGTGACACCACAGCACTAGAGGCAGGTTGTGTAGCAGCGAGCTAAGCCCATGAGAAGTAGCGCTGGTATATATGGGTCCGTTTTGTAAGGCCAAATGCTAGTTTTCCAAACACAGCTGGGTACAATCTTATCGCATGCTCACATGCTTCTGAGACTGCTCCTCGTTTCCCGTACGAAGATAAAAACAATCTCATCGTAAATGCAAATGATGCAGCTGCTAGGATTCGTACTAAGCTGAATGCAATTATATCATATACATACATAAGACTCCAGCTAATTTTACACACAGAGCTAAATGCAATCCTACCGCATACAGAAACAAAGCTGGTGCTAGGATTCGTTCAATGCTGACTACAGTAAAATTTCAAGAACAACTCGATGAACAGAGGGTCAGATGAACTCGATGAACATAGCGAATGCNTCAGGCAACGCAGGAAGAGCCTCAAAAATGCAGGGAGCGTACGTGCACGGCCTAGCAGATAAGAGCGCGACAATTGAAGTTTGAAATTGAAAAAATCAACGCGGAAATAAAATAAAGAAGCTCTACTAGGAGGTTGAAACGTGGCGCATAGCCAGACGTTTGGGCGTAGTGTGGTGCACGTTGCGGGAGAAGTGTGGGGAAGCCTCGTTTCCGCACTTGGAAAAGTTAGTAATAAACCTAACTAAATTTTCAACTTAAACCTAAACCTAAACTTAACGGGTTTATTTTCAACCTAAACTTAAACGGGTACCAGCTGATGCTGGGTGTAACGCCTGCGGCAGACCAGCATCCTAAGGGGTGACGTATCGCTGAGTGCTACAGCCACCTGGTAGGCGCTCTGACCCTAATGGCATTCATGGCGGCACTAAAGAGAACTTTACCTTCACACTACATTCCTTTCCCTTCGCACCTGCACCACGTGCAGTGATGCAGAGGCAGTGCATTCCCTCCCCTTTCACATCCACATCTCATGCCGTGATGCAGGGCCCCCACACCCCCACCCCCCACGAC
The DNA here is from genome assembly GCA_014899125.1 of Orchestia grillus. Classification (NCBI taxonomy): domain Eukaryota; kingdom Metazoa; phylum Arthropoda; class Malacostraca; order Amphipoda; family Talitridae; genus Orchestia; species Orchestia grillus. Next base: position 1,388 of record VOMN01021316.1, read on the forward strand.
AGTGGGGTCCACTGCGGTCTCGCACAAACTTTGTGCCGTCCATTACTACGCCATTCAGGTGTGACGTAGCTCTTAACTCCACTTCCTACGCGTGCCTGACAAGACAAATTGGAAGCCGGTAGGTCCAAGTCTCCAGCAACAAAAGAATATCACGGATAAATCTCCCGGCGTCGCTGTGTCCGGCCTTATGCTGCTGGGGGCGGTCGGCTGGAAACTTTGTAGGTATAATTTCACCAGGAATTAAGAGCCCCAAGCCACCTGGAATATGCGGAGCTTGTGCGTAAACGTTGAACGCACACACACAACAGAAGGCTTTTTCCTATCATGAATAGTAATTAGTGTGTTGGAAAACTTTTCGAACGATTTTAACTTTCTTTTTTCTCACTCTTAACACCAAAGAGAAAAAAGAAAAGTCGGTAGGCGGAATATTTTAACTAGAACTCACTTCATATTCTTCATCAAAAGGTTTCAGCCCGACAGTTCCTATGCAAACGATGGCTTTTTCCGCAACGTTCACGAAAACCACCTTTAGTCTACGGATTTTACGCCGAGTATTAAAGTGCCTTCATGCGCTGTACTTTTGCTTTTCATTGCAAAGAAAGAGCGCACAATCCGATGAGATGATAAGCCCTGACAGGCTTGTGCCTCCTGCTGCCCATCAAACGGCCCCGAGGCAGCGAGCGCTATTCAGGCCTCAGTTTCTGACGCGCTCATCATTCTATGAACTTCCAGAGAATCGCCATTAGTCTACGGGTTTTACATTACATATTACACTAACGATTATTTTAAATTCAGACCTGTAACAACGTGTACTGTGCGCTGTTTTTCAGTAATATCCAGTCTCTGAGATATTCGCTCGGCGCAAACAGGATTTCTATCATCCTTGAATCATCAGCAGGTTCGTATTGCGTCAGGCAGGCGCTCACTTGTGATGCATAATGTTTGGAACTAGAATGTATGATCTATGGAATATTCATTGCATATTTTCGCCATTCGAATTCGAATTTCCCTGATTTTGAGCGAAAATCTAGTTATGTTGAAAACACTTCAGAGGCGCGGAAGTCACTTTAGAGTCCATTTCGTACTCCACGACACTGCCCAGCAATCTGCGCGTCCGATAATTGCGGTCTCGGTGACGTAAATGACACTGCTTCTATTCCTGGCGCCGCAATTTCAAGAGCCGGAGACTCAAGGTCTTCCTGTAGGGGGGCGAGGGGCGGCAGGTGTGCACCCTGGAGCAGAGGGTCCTTACAGCGCCCGGTCAGTGTGGCACACCTGCAGTCGGTGCGGCACACCTGCAGTCAGTGCGGCACACCTGCTGTCAGTGTGGCACACCTGCAGTCGGTGCGGCACACCTGCNGTGGCACACCTGCAGTCAGTGTGGCACACCTGCAGTCAGTGCGGCACACATGCAGTCAGTGTGGCACACATGGGTGACATGAGCCGGAAGCAAGAGGGTGTCAGCAGCGACGCATCGGCGACACCACAAGAATTCCATATCAATTAATTCAGTGACTCCCAAAGCATAGCATGGCATGCCTAATTTTGAATAAATTTGAGGATGGAAGACAGAAGAGAGAGCTGCTAACATTTACTTGAATGGGATTCAAGTTAAGCGAAGTCGTTCTGCGACGCTTTGGGCGGATGATCAACAGGTGTGAGGCACTCAAGCTTGGCCTAGGGCGCCTCTCACGTACCCGCGTCGCAGTCCTCAGCGAGTGAATCTCCTGGAGAAACGAGGCTTCTCGCCGAGGCTCCCAATAGCCTGAGGCAAGGACCTGGCCGACGCCTCAAATTATGGACCGAAGGGACGGCAGTTCACAGGTCGGTGTTCAAAGAACTCCGGCCAAAGAAGACGCTTGGGCCACGATTGAGCGAAATTTACAACGGTTTCTGCATCTTTGCTTCAGCGCTCTTTGCAACAATTTCTGCGTCTTCGCTTCTGCGCTATTTACAACAGTTGGAGCATCACTTCTTCTGTGCCATTAACAATTGCTTCAGCATTATTGCTACAGCGCCACTGACAATTATTGTTACATCATTGTTTCACTGCCATTTAGAATTTCTTCAGCGCAATTTACAACTGCTTCAGTGTCAAGAACAATCGTGGTTTCAGTGTCACTTAAAATTGTTTCAGCAGCATTACTTCAGTACAAATTTAGTATCAAACGTTCACCGCGGTTCAAAAACGCATTGGAAGCCTCACCGAGACGGCGAATATGAAATGACAAATTTCTTTCGGGCGACTCGAGATGGCGTGCAGCATTCCTGGCTCCTGAGAGCCGTGTTCCAATTCGTACTGCGAATTGAGCGCAAACGCCGTAATCGCGTCTACATTACAATGAAGTGCGGCGGTATTGCCTCGTGGGGGGAACATGGCCCGCAATTGTCGCGTGAAGGGGGCACCGCAGCTTACTTGGCAGCGAAATATTACCTTCTGCTTGCCGCCGGTATTGCCTCAGATGAGGCACACGAGAGGCCTGCTCCGCGCCCTGCAGAGGACAAGGTCCNCCACCTCTCCTCTGGCAGGCTCCCACTCAACTCGGACAAGATCCCTCCCCCTTCTGACAGGGTCCCCTCTCCCTTGACAGGGTCTCTCCTCCTCTGTCAGGGTCTCACCTATCTGACAGGGTCCCCCCTCCAATGACAGGGTCTCTCCTTCTCTGTCAGGGTCTCCCCTATCTGACAGGGTCCCCCCTCTAATGACAGGGTCTCTCCTCCTCTGACAGGGTCTCTCCTCCTCTGACAGGGTCACCTCCTTTTCACCGCCCTTGCTGGTGCTGCTGCCTTCGTACTAGACAGAGCAACACGGCTTGTCTTGCGACTGTATTGAAAATCGGTGCAGTCAATTTCGTAGAGTAGAGTGGCCAGCAGCGCAGTGGCGCGGCCGTTATGTCCGCTGGAGAACATTATTGCCGAGACCTGCCAGCGGCCACTAACCAATTACGCGACAATCTGCGCTCAGCTGCCACCATACGTCAGAGAACTGCCGTCGCTGCGATGAACTGCCTGAAGCCGACCGCGCGACGGCGCTGATTTTTAGTAAGGGAGACAGCACCTAAGTGCCGCTCGCGTGAGGGAACTTTACGCCGGCCAGATGTACCCTGTTACCCAGTTAACTTTTTCGAATTATCAAAAATAATCATCCATAATTCTTCCGACCCAGGCATTCTCATTCATCTTTTTATGAATTTATTGGCAGGGCGGCGGAAAATTAAGACTGGGTGACCCTGTCACATTGTGGCTCGATGACGTTCCTGATTGACGGAACGCTAGTTGTGCCCCAATTCATTACACTGACAACCAGACGTTCGTCGCTGCATCTCGCGTGAACATCGCTCTCCCAAAAACGTCATCCTCAGCAGAGTCGAGCCTCAGAGAGCGTAAATAAAGTCATCCCAGAGCGCATAACGAAAACTTGGACTTCTCGCTTCGGAAGCTACACACAGCGTCAAACGCCTGAAGTTTCAGCTTGAATTCGTGGTGCGTTGTGCTAAGCAATAAACTTATCTCATTCGAGAAGCAGGCATTCGCTGCAGCCCGTGCTATCGTGCAACTACAGTTCCTCCAACACACACAAACGCCGACAGACTGGTTATCAGCTCCCGCAGCCCCAATGCAGCCCCAGCTTTGAGCGATCTGTTCATGGGTTAAAACCAGAAATTCTATAGAGCAGAGTCAAAGCTCAGTTCATATCTACAGCGGCCGATGTGTTAGGGAAATTATTGCAGATAATCGCTACAGCACTTGACGCTGCTGTGCTTCTGTGCCAGCTGTGATGTGTGCAGTGAACTTAACGACTGTGCCGTGACTGGTGTGCCAGCTGTGATGTGTGCAGTGAACTTAGCGGCTGGGCCGTGACTTCACTGCGTGCACTCGACCAACTCAGCGTCATCAGAGCAGGACGGGAAGCAGCACGAGAAAATATTAGTCAATTTACAATCTATTTTTGGATACAGCAGAGGATAATAGTTTTATCTTTTGTAACTATCACTTCTTTTCGTTAATTTATAACTGATTTTTTGTGCATGAAAGAATAAAATGTTACAACTGAAAATTAGGTCAACGTCAGAACAAAGTGTGAGGATTTCTCCAAGACGTAAGACGCTGGCAATGTAAATAGACGAAGTTAGTTCAATTTATTCAAGAACAGTTTCACTCACTGAGAGGAAACAAACGTTACTACTCAGTCAATTTAAGTTAATTTGTTCTGTATTGTTGAACCCCTTCAACATTCGCACCGGCACGGTAAATTGCATAAGAATGTAACCCAAAATCACGCTCTTAACACTTTGACCACGGCGTGCGCCATATATGGTACATGCAATCGTCTAACCTAACCTAACGTGTATGCGTACAATATTTCATGAAATTTGTGTTCCTCATTAGAATAAGGTAATTTCGATTAGGTGGAAAATGAATAAGATAACCAAATTTATGAGAGTAAAATCCTTCAATTTTAAACTTAGCGGAAATATTTGTCGATATAGAATTTTGCCAACATGGAGATCGCAGTCAAAGTGTCGAGTATCAGTACACTTTAATAATTGAGCTTACGAAGCTCCTCAGTCCTCGTAAGCCAAAGTAAAAGTCATCCAAAATGACCCCTTTAAACCAAACAAAACAGCCCCCAACGGAAATCGCGATAAGCGGTCCCAACAACTTCCGAGAAGACTGGGACCGAGACACTATTTATACTCCTTAACGCTAAGTTACCTAGCCTAACTTCACAGCTAGTGCAGCTTTGGCCTCACGAAACTTCAACTCAACAGTTGAGACCAAACGGCGATCACCGTCCTACTGTTGCCAACTACCCCACCTTAAAAACATGGCGCTAGGAATGGAATAATGTTGAAGGCCAGCTTTGAATCTCCTGAGCGTGTAGGGCGGAAACGCTACTCTGCAGATGCAGTCGAGCGCCTAACAGGGGAATCGTAGGGCGCAGAGGAGACAATCTCCCATGTTTTGCGCAAGGATCAAGGCCCGTCCGCACTATCAATCTTTGGAACGAATTTCGAGTTTTTCAATTCTCCGCGAGCACGAACAAACCTTGCGCTCCGACAGATTTCGGTATGCTTGTGTTTTCTAACATGTTGGAAAACTCCGAACACCAACTTTCGTAGAAACAGCGAACAGTCGCTTGTTCATGTATTTATCGTGCTTATGAATACTAAATTTTATGGGAAACAATTATTTTGGTGGTAATTTATTCATGTGATAATAGCTTAATATTATCATATGAACCTATTTAAACTAAGGATTAGTTAATTTAGCACAAATAGTAGCTGGCAGCAGCTGCATAAATAAAAGCTGGCAACCTGAAGGCATGACATCAGAAGATCGACGGTGTCATATTTTACAAACACGAGCAAAGACATCATTACTTGTAAAAAACAACACCTACATGAATAACAACTGCCAAGAAATAAAATTAAAACTCTAGCGTACATCATCTTTATACACGTATCTCAGGAGCAGTGTTGTTTGTTTACATTCTACATTCTAACAACTTCATGCAACCGAAAGCACAGTCTGGACACGATTTAGAAAAGTTGGTGTTTTTGTTAGCATTTTGGTGTGTACGTGATTGCCTAAGAGTTTGATGATGTGGACGCTGCCTGGGAGTCCTCTCCGAGTCTGCCGCAGGTGTCAACAAGCGCCCGCTGCTTGCCGCCTCCAAAGACAAGAGCAGAGCACACCCTACCAGCATCAAGGCGCTCCTAAGCAGCCGGCTCAATGTTACGACAGGGGAAACACAAGTATAAAATTTAATGTAACTAATAATGGCCTTGTAAGTTTCACCAAGAACCAAACTAAATACACCAGTATCGCAAGTGGGAAATCATAAAATTACTCATCACGGTCGGAGGAACAGGAGTGTTAACCGCTCGAAAAGGCGGGAACGAGCTTGGTCGCCTACGTAAGCAATCCTTTGCGGATCAGAAAGTTGGATACTGCAAATAAAGAAATTACGAATAAGACTCACGAAAAAGTAATTATGCATCTAAATATTTCACAATAAGAACGTTAATAAATTATCCAATCCAGTAATGACCCTCACCTGAAACTTTGACGCCTTCAGCGCGTAGATGCTTTTAGAAAAATTTAAGGGTAGGATGAGATAATAGCGAGAAAAAATAGGGCAGCTAAGTCTTCGCCCTGCTAATAAGCAAACATTTTATGAGGTAATGGTTAAAAAATTTAATAGTTGATCTATTCCAAAGAAGATGTGTAATAATAGGAACACCACGTCAGGTTTAGGAATTGCCCTCAGGAGAGTGTGTGAGATAGTAGTAAGGCATGGTTACAATTAATAGAAAATATTTAATTGCATGAAGCCTCTACCAAACAAAGCAGTTAATATGGCAAAACCAATGCGAGGAAAAATCATTCACTCAAAACCAAAGAGTCAGAAAACAGGCAAGAAAAAGTCCGGGCTGAGGCAAGGTTAAGGGCAGGGGGAGCAGCAGTTGTTTCTAGTAACAAAACATGACGTCATCGACTGGACCACATACGCGTCCGTTTAGTTGATAATCTCCCCTTTGGAGAAAAACGTTCAAGTAATTGGAGCTGGATGGGACCGATACACCTGATTGTTCTCTGCCAATCTGATTATAACACGCTAGTTTTCACCTCGCAACTAACATATTCAGCAATTCCGGGTTAGAGCTCAAATAAATATTTTTCGGGACGTACACGTGGGGAACCTATGGCGAGTTCCCCATAAAAAATTGAACACAAAATAGAAAGTGACATTCAGCTTCACAATTTCATTTTGCGTAATTAACTTGGCTTCGGAACAACGGTCAGAGAAGTATTGAGAGCAGTAATTCCGCAGAACATTTGTGACGCGAGCTTTCACGAACGCTGCAACCGAGGGCGATGATCTCTCTGAAGTGCACTGGAGACTTGGAGTGAGCTGTGATCAGCTCTGCGAGTGCAAATTTCACCTGATCTCCCCAGCCTAACAATTTCGATGGAGCAACTGTAATTATCCATGACCTCGACCACTGCAGTATTTTGATCAATTACCTTTTAAGTTTACCGAATCGGCGGCAAAAAGTCAGATGGCTGCGTGTAGCATGTGCAGGAACAGAGGAAGTGTTACAGGGAGCTGCGAGACTCAGGCGGAAGTAGAATTAACTCTCACATCAACGGACTAAAAAAGGTGAGATGCAGTCGGTTAGTGCTGGAGCTATCGACAACATCGTACTGGGTCTTAAGAAATTTTATGCACTTCTCTTCCCGAAAGAGGGTTTCAGCTCAAGTACTTGGGTCTGAAATCTGAGATCGACCAAGCTGGCCATGTTCAGATATCCCGTTGTTCTTAAGTTCGCTGCACTAAGATCCCATGACGCGAGCGTCAATTGTACATAAAACGAAAAAAATTTAAATTTTCACATACAACGTACGCCACACATTGCTCAGGCTTTCCCAGTATGTGTATTATAAGTGAGCGAGGAGAGTGAATAATAAAACATATAAGTAGACCCACAATGGATTCCTGCAAAAGTCTCCCTGATGTAGATGTTATCAGTTAGAAATGCCACTCATTCTCCAGAATCCGATAACATATCTATATTGTACCATCCTTTTCAGCTCACTCAACTGAAGGGAGGCAAGTTTTCATTCCTGTAGAACTACTATGAAATTCACTCCAGCGATAAAAGCTTTCTTTCCGTACAACGCTACACGCGTCTTGTCAAGGATTAGCTCGAGCACTTCCTGGGTTTTACATCAGCAGCACAAGCTAAAATAGCAGACTTCATTCAGAAAATTTAGATGAATTGTACAGAACTGTGATCCTGAAAAATGAGCTCAGTAAGAAGGGTGCAATGCGTAACGCCAGAAACCAGTTTCGAGTAGATGCATGAACTAAATAGACCTCGGAATGAAAACTAACCCACACTATTTATGCCCTCATAAAACTCTGGGGTATGAAAATGCCTCGTAAAAATAACGAGATTGTAATTAGAGCGGAGTTTGAGCTTGAGTAATGAAAAGGAAATGCTCAGAAGTCCACGTGAGATGCAAGCCCTCGGAGCGCACACGCTGCAGCAGCCAATCAGGCCACTGCGTCAGTGGAGCAGTGGAGAGCATCCCACGCTGCAGTAGCCAATCAGGCTCCAGGGTCAGTGGTGCAGTGGAGAGCATCCCACGCTGCAGCAGCCAATCAGGCTCCAGGGTTAGTGGAGCAGGGCTTACCTCACTTCTCACCGCCCGAATGACCTCAAGAGAAATTTCAAAATGCAGTCTAATTGACAGTGCAATTAAAATGTCGCGAAAAGACTAACAATAAGACTATATCGTTTGGATCAAATCTTTTATCAAGGCCGGTAGTCTCTACATGGCTAACGAGGGAGAAAAACACTTGAAATTTAACACCTTCATACTAAATTTTTCTAGGACGGATGTAAGCTATATATTACATTAACTTGAAGTAATTTCATGGGACAAGCAGTCCTATAATAGGATAAAATATGATCAAGAGAAGGCAGTTGTAGCTACGATGAGACTCTGTTTTGCTATCGGTTATCAGTCGCGGTAGAGCACTTAATGACTGATTCATAACACGAAATATTTCTACATTACAACCCCTGATAATCCAGGCATGGAAACGTTCAGGTGGCGTAGAGCACCTGTAATTCTTGAAATTATAGAGATCATGTTTGGTTTGTGCTGTGTATCTTCACAGTGGAATGTCTGACGATGATAGGCCCCTAATACATACGCAACTTCTAGATTTAGAATCAATAAAAAATGGAAATAGGAAACTAACGCCAAACAATGAAACTAACATTTCAGGATAAGATCAACATGCATGACACAATCAAAAACCTTGTCTCTGACGTAGATCTCTCTCTCATGTATCTCATGAGCAAGAGACTTAGTTTTCCTCTCTCTACGGGTCCCAAACCCCACGTATTTGGACCGTACGCACCATAGCAAAAAATTAATACTCCCATAAAAGCCTTTTTGCTCTCATGAAGGCAAGTTTGCACTGCAGCCCCCGGCAATGCTCTCCATCCATGATCGTCTTCTCCTGCCTCTAGCTCCATTTCCCCCTCGCGGCATACATATCACAGGGCCCTATGCATGCAAATTACCTCGCATCTTCCAGCAGGTCTCCACCCTATTAAAAATTGGCGCAGTTAATTTCACAGAGTTAAGGGGCCAGCAGCGCAGTGGCGCGGTCGTTATATCAACTGGAGAACATTACTGCCAAGATCTGCCAACGGCCACTAGCCAATTTCTCGCCTATAGAGACAATCTGCGCTAAACTACCGCCATGCGTCAGAAAACTGCTGTCGCTACGAGGAACTGCCTGAAGCCGACCGAGCAGCAGCTCAGAATTTTATTAAGACGTTGACTCCGATTTTCCACACAGTTAAAATTTTATGCCGACAAATATCTCTACAGTGAATTTAAAAATAAAGGATTTTGGTTTCACAAATTTGGTTACTCTTTTAATTTTCTTTCTAATCAGAACTAGCTTATTCGATTGATGAACACAAATTTGAAGAAAACTCGAAAATTTGTATTTATACATGATAGTGCTTTGGTTACATTAGGCTAGGTTAGATGATCGCGTGTACCATATATGACCTACGACGGAGTCAACGTTTTTAAGAGAGACAGTACCTGAGTGCCGCTCGCGGTGAGGGGACTAGGTGCCGGCCAGATGCTGTACGAGTACAACATTGCCCAGTTAACTTTTTCGCCGGACCATCGATAACACTGGAGAATACACTTTTTGTTGAGTTAGGTTTGACAGTCCTTAATTAGTAATTTTTGGGTGCTAAATCCAAAGCTGGTCTAAATTTTTCTCTATCACGTCAAGTTTAAGAACTATAGGATTTTCATTTACTTAAAAATGCGAAAAATACTGTACATAACATTAACAGTGCTTGTGTGATGAAAAGTTGCAAACATTAAAATACAATAAAAATGAAAAAAATAGACATGAATATAATGTTTATTCAACATTATTATGTTTTTACTAAGGATACGGCCATAATTGTGTTCAGGTTAAGTTAAAAATTTACGTATGTAGCTTTTCCTGGAGTGTTCAACTTGAGGACTATCGC
>VOMN01021321.1:0-12840 GCA_014899125.1 Orchestia grillus
AAGTCACTTCCAAATGGAAACATGATCGCAAAAATGGACAAGATTTTGGGAGTTAAATTGCCAAGACCTCCAAAGAAGTGAAATATCAAAATAACATCAAGTAAGCTTACCTGATATTTTAAACATTGACTCGATGAAACATATATGTTTCAACCTAACTTATTTACTTTGAAATAGATTTGTTTATAAAATATCTAAGCAAAAAAATGAGCCTATTAAAAGGTATCAAGGAAATCAATATCCCTGAGCAATCAAAAACTTCTCAAGGAGTGTTTCCAAAAGTATTTGGCCCTCAAGATGGGCAATCAAGCCACATAGTCCTTCAACAGTAAATTCTTCGGAATAAAGCCGAACTAATTGAGCAGATCAACAAACACGGCGCGGTTCTCTTTAGAGATTTTGACATCCAAAGTCCGAATGAGGCTGCATCAATTCTTAATCAGTTTAGCTTTGGATCTTTCAAGTATGTTGCCGGAGCAGCTGTGAGGACGCTCGTTGTTGGTTCAGCCGATCGATCAGATATCAACACTGACTCTGTAGAAATGTTCACCACAAATTAAGCTCCAGCTGATAAGCCTATCCCTTTCCATAATGAGCTTCTCCAAACTAGCACATACCCTGATTTTATCTCATTTTACTGTTCATCTGAAGCCTAGACTGGAGGAGCTACTCCCATTTTAAGCTGCTCTTAGATGTACTTGTACATCAAGGAAAAGCACCCAGAATATCTTAAAAAACTTGAAGACCTAGGAGTAATGTACATTAGAGTAGTTGGGGCTGAGGATAATTTGGAAAGTCCTATTGGAAGAGGTTGGAAAAATATGTTTCAAGTTCAAGAAAAAGATGAAGCCGAGCAAAAAATGAAAGCCTAAGGATTCTCTTTTGAATGGCTTGAAGGGGGAGACTGTATAATTTCAAGTCCAAAGTTAAAAGGTTTGGCCAAATCTGTATCAGGGCAAGAAACATTTGCAAATCAAATTTTGGCTGTCTTTAAAGGCTGGATTGATAACAAGAACTCTCCTTAAAAGTGTCTAAAGTTTGGAGATGGATCTGCAATGCCTTTAGAAGTCCTTTCAGATTTAAATGAATATGCTAAAAAAATACAAGTTTCAATTCCATGGAAATCAGGAGATCTCATTATTATAGATAACCTTATGGCTATGCATGCAAGATAGCCTTTCACCGGTCATAAGCGCAAAATTTTTGCCTGTCTATTGAAAGGACAGTCTGAAAGGAAGCCTCAACTCACTCAAGTGTTAAACACTGGATATGAACTTCCTTTGGTCGGCTTTGGAACATGGAAAATCGCCAAAGAGTAATGTGCTGATGTTGTTTACAAAGCCATTAAAAATGGATATCGCTTATTCGACTGTGCCTGCGACTATGGTAACGAAAAAGAAGTTGGACAAGGCCTTAGAAAAGCCATTAATGAGGGAATGGTTACTCGAAAATAGCTCTTTATAACTTCAAAACTGTGGAACACTTACCATAGACCTGAAAATGTAGAAAAGGCATGTAGAAAGACTTTGTAAGATTTGGGTCTGGAGTACATAGATTTGTACTTGATGCATTTTCCCATCAGTTTGAAATTTATTCCTTTTTAAGAAAGATATCCTCCAGAATGGGTATATGATCCAAAAGCAAAAAATCCCTGTATGCACTAGGATCCAGTCCCAGTGACAGTTACTTGGAAGGCCATGTAAAATTTGGTCTCAAATAAACTTGTTCGAAATATTGGCGTCAGCAACTTCAGAGTTGGCCTGCTGCGTGAGTTGATCTACTCCTGTTCAATAAAGCCAGCAGTTCTACAGATTGAGCTTCATCCTTAGCTAACCCAAAAAAAACTGTTGCGCTTCTGCAAGGAGTAGGGAATTCAAGTTACTAGCTATTCAACCTTTGGCGCAAGTTCTTATATTGAGTTGGGTATGGCAGACGAGAACGATCCCATCTTCAAAAACTAGCTCATTATTAACTTAGGCAAAAAGTACGGAAAGAGCCCTCACCAAATAATCCTAAGATGGGCTGTCCAACAAGGAGTGGCCATCATTCCAAAAAGTGTCAAATAATAGCGTATGAAAGAAAATTTTGCAGTGCAAGGCGACTTTACCATCAGTGTAGAAGACATGAAAGAGATTGACAGTCTTAACAGAAACAAGCGATACAATGATCCAGGACATTTCTGCTAGTTAGTATTCGGCACCTTCTTCCCCATTCATGATTGATTGTGTAAAAACTTAGAAACCTTTACTTTTTACTTTGTTTAAATTTTCTCTAAGTTACATGTTTGAAATTTATAATTATGCCAACTTATGATTATTAATATAAATGAAATTCAACATCTAATTAAAGATAATTTATATAAAAATGTGAAGTTTATGTGATTTGATGATAATTTTTGATAATATTTGAAAAAAGATACACAGCGACTTTCAGTCTTCCTTCAAATGATAAACTTTGCTTCTCTATTCGGCAATTTCAACCGAGGCGGAAATTCCGCTATAAATGAGCTGTTGTAGAAGCCTGACACGACTCTGGAGCAACTAATGGATGTCTAAACCTTCCCAAATTAGTACAAGTCGAACAACAACAAGGTCATAGACTTGTAACATTTGCTTTAATATTGATAGCTTGCAGTATGACAAATACGAGTAAATGATCCAATTCATTGTCAAAGAAGGGCCTGCCGACGATCAAAAGAAGGGATACAAGTATTTATATTTCTCATCCATAGGTTTCCTATGATTGCTGCTGATATTCTGTCCACAGATAACAACAATATGATCGAATGGTTTTTGCCATATGGCTAAACCGTTGGAATCTAAGTTGATTATGAAAGTGAAGAGGAGTTTGAGATCTAGGTGGAGGATAAAGATGATGCTGACTACCTAACCTAAGAAGAACCCAATAAGACAGCTGTGTAGAAAGACTAAATTGAAAAGGAAGAGGATTAAAAACATAAAGAAGTTGATTAGCAGTCACCAAAAGAAAAATAACCGAATGAAGAAAAATAGGCATAGCAAAGCAAAGCTGAATATTCAGAATAGGCTGTCTCTGTAAATAAACCTGAGACATCGACAGAATAGCCAAAAATAGAGGAGTAAACTACTAAAGTGTAAGTCACTGTGAATTCTGAAAAGCCAAAAAAAATGAAAATAATAAAAGAAACCAGAAAAGTGCAAAAATCTAAAGTCATCAAAAAGCCTGCTTTAATTTATTCCCTTTTGAAATATTTCTAAGGCCCCATCAACTATACTCTTGCTGGCTATGCATGCAAAGTTCTTGTTACTCTTTTTACAAAGAGACCTCAACAGGTAGCATTTTACTTATTTTTAGCTGTATAATATCCTTTTCAAGTAAAGTGAAAATGACTCAAGTTCTTAGCCTTTATATACGACACTGCTCTGCAAACACATATAGTCCCGATCAGTGGGAGACCTATTTTTGAAATTGTTGACTTATGAATCTACTGAATCAGTCAGTTCCCGCAGCAAGTTTTATGATCAGCTTGTAGGTCTGCTTTCGCATGTCTAAGACTCTCATGTATTTTTGGTTTAAATTTTTAGGTGATCTCTAATCTTGCCTACACACTTCATGAAATAATCGAAAAAAGCTCAGTCTATATTAAGTCAAAAATAAATAAGACAAATAATCCACAAATCGTTGAATCGTTTTTGCAGATTTTCTACCGAACAGAAACCATTCATAAGATTGTCTCTCAAACTCTTGATGACTCTGAAGCTAAAAGTGGCTATAGCTGTGTTGTTTTACATAGCTATCTTCATCATACATAAATGGAAACTTTCAATAGTTTTAAACTTGAACAGGTGCTTGAAAGCTTTATCAAAAAGTCAATTAATAGACTGAGAAACACTAACTATGAAAAGAGAACCATTGGGATGGGCAGAGTTAAGATTATGGAGATTTTTGGGTATTTGGTCAGAAAGCCAAAGAAAAATATCGATGAATAAGCAGCTAAGTAATAAAATGGGTCTTCTTCAGCATAGCTCTTAGAAGAAATGTACATCCATGAGTTGATAGCCCGAGAATAAGACTTTTTCTAAATCTTGTTCAAGTTGCTGCAAAGCTTTCCTAACAACAACATTCTTCATAACTAAATTTTCAAGATTGTGGAATCCGTACTTTTAGAAAAAGCTGAAACAAAGTCTGCTCTTCAAAGTCTTCTTTTGAAAGAGGATCCTCCAATCCTGATTAACTTTTTGACAGAAGAATCCAAAAAGGACAACTAACTGAGAAAAGGGGGAAAGACATCTCGGAGAAAAGGCTACATTGGCCACGTGATCAACATTTGCAAACTTATCATTCAAATTTAGGATAATTAAGCTCTAAATTCAGGCATCAAATCAGGTACTTTAATAGCTTATTCTTTTAGATGTTAAATTTAGCTAAATAGTTTCGACAATGGTGGCTTCAGATCTGGCCGAAACCAACAAGAACCTGGCAGGTTATCAAATGAAAAAGAATGCACTTTCTCATGAAATAATGTTTCAAAAATAAGTACGTTTTTGCATTGAGACTGAATTTAGGACATCATCTCAGCTTATACAGACTTCCTGAATAACTGCCCCGAACCAGTCTTTTAAGCCTAAAAAGAAACTTCCGAATAAGACAGCAAATCCGAAGAAGAACTGAAGGATATCGAAACCACATAAAAAATGGTTATGCTAGAGTAAAGCGATGAAGAAAAATACAACTAAATCGTCGCTTGTTCTGAGGAAGTCTCTGAGATGTAACCAAAATATTGGATGCATCATCTCAATTATCAAGATCAAGATCTTGACAAGTTAATAGAAGATGTTTTATGAGTGAGTGTGTGGGATAATATATGAGTTAGTGTGTATGTGTGAAGTGTTATATCTTATTGTTCATACATTTTAATAATTAAGGTGAGAAGGGAAATTATTAAATAATTATTAAGATGATATCGACATATTTAGAATACATTTAGTCAGTTATTCAATGCATTGGCCATCTATCTAGCCAGTCGTTCTCATTAAACCTTGCATCCAGGGTCAGCTTTTCATGATTGACAGTCTATTAATTCCATTCTCCGTCACTTTCGAAGATATAGCATCTCCTATACAATTTATTCATGTATATCATGTCACTATCCATAAATGGAGGAAGCTTTGGTTAGGGAAATTTTGACATTGCCATCATATCTGTTGATAGTATATATTGATTACCTCTATAGCTCCAAGGTATAATATTGTCTATGGAGTACTCCTGGTTCAGTAGACCTCTTGGCTACAAAGTGACAAATTTCAAGGTTTAGGACTCAGGGTTGAAAAAAAGTTGAATGACCAAGCTTTTGGATTGATAAATACCAGTGCTCTTATCAACTATTGATCTAAAATTACGTTTAGTAACAAAGTCGTCAAAATTTATTTGTAACGAGTTGCGGCAGTTTCTGTTTGAAGTACCTCATCTAAATTTTAGTTGTCTGTATTAATATTGAATCCTTTACTTTTGAAATGTATTGAACTGTAAAGTTGCAGATACTTGCTTTGGTCAACCTTATTTCTTTTGCGCACAAAATTTACAATTCCTTGTTTGAGCTTAGAGTTAGTGAATGAAAATGTACCACCGAAGTGAGTCTCATTATAAATGACAAAAACTATAGATTTCAAGTATTATTAAAACTTGATGGACAGATAACTAGTTTTATTAAGATTTAATATTTATCACTCAGCTTGCTATCGAAATCCAAAGTAAATCAAAACATATTGATATTGAATTTATTTTAATAAATATTGAATGATCAATCGTGTTTCTAGATCAATATCTAAAACATTTGTGCTCAGGGCTGGATTTTCTCAAATCACTAAACCCCAACAAACGGCCCCTACTAAAAGAGATTATCTTCAGTTCAGCAAGAGAAAACTCGTTGAATTCGGATAATTACCTATAGGATAGATTCCAGATGCCCTGCAATCAACCAGGCCAGTGACTGTCGCCAAGCTAAGCAATGGAGTGAGAGTGGTCACTGAATACTGGGCGGGAAACCAAGCTGCGTATGTTTCTTTTTGATAACTTACTTAGTATCACCATCGACGTTAAGGCAGGAAGTAGACAGGAGACTCTTGAGACAAGTTCAGTAGCTCAATTTGTTGCTCAAGGAGTCACCGAAGGAACTCAAAATTATTCCAAATAGAAAATTGAAGAATGGATTGATAACTTTGGAGGAGTGTTTGAGATTCAGGCTGACAGAGAAATCACTCGATTCACCCTTCATTTCAACCCAGAACAGATCTCAGATGCAGTGGCCTTTCTCTCTGAAATTATTCTGAGACCAACATATGACTCAGTTCACATATAAGCCCTCAAATCTAGTATCTACAATAAAGCCTCATCAATGGATCCTTTCAAGACTACTTTCCAAAATTTGCATTACACAAGTTTTAGGGATCATTATATGGGACAGCCGAGTGTCGGCATCCGTGATAACGTCTACTCGATCAACGCTGACCAGGTCAAATCATTCCATGACCAATTCTACGTTGGAGATAATATTGTGATTTCAGCAGCTGGAGACGTTAATGCTGAGCAATTCAACAACCTTGTCAATGAGCGCTTCGGCTCAGTTAAGTCCACAGTCGAAGGATAGGTGCACAACAAAGATAGTCCCTTATTCACTCCCTCTTTGATGTTTCAAAGAGATGACTAAATTCTTAACACAAGCGCAGGTTCAAGCTTCATCGCGCCTTCATGGAACGACCCCGACTTCTTCGCCATGCATTATTTCACCAAACTTATTGGCTAGTATAGAGTTGACAAATACACAGGAGCTAACCTGAACGCCCCATCACGACAATACAATGACTTCCATACTACACTCGGCGAGTATCCTGACGTCATCATGCATAAGCCCTTCTATGTCGCCTACTCAGACGTGGGTCTGTTTTGCAACTTCATTTACGGAAATGAAATTTTCAACAGAGAAATGACTTTAATGACACAGAACCAAATGTCCTGCTATTCTCAAATCGTACTTCCTCTTTTAAGACTTAGATCAATACTGTAGAAATCTTCCGAGCCAGGAATAAGTATTGGAATGAACTGCTCGAGAGAAACGACCCCGCAGATGTATCATCCAGAAATGCCAGACAAGTGGCATACCTGGATCGTGTGATCCCCAGAACAGAGATTGCGACCAGAATCTCGCACATGGACAATAATTATATGCAAAAAGTAGCTTCAAAATGGTTCTGGGACAAGCAGACAGGAGTGGTGGCCTGGGGAAACCTGCACAACATAATGGACGGTTCTATGTACCACAGACCCTATATCAGAGCTACTTTGGGAAACAACTCATGGTTTGACGTTTATGACGGTTATTGAGTGGTTTGTTCAAAAGGATGAGATATCTTCATGATTAATGTCTAAACTTTGATCAACGAAAAAACAAATAAACAAACTATTATATTTAATGAATTTTCTATCTTTTTGTAAAGGCGTCTGAATGAATATCTCTATGGAAATTTTTGATTAAAAATAGTGTAGTTGACATAAAAATATGGATTTTAGACGTATTTATGTTAGTTTTATAGGTTTTTTGTTTCAATTTATTTAATGAATTCTTATGAATCAAATACCATAAGATCAGATGATTTATATATGAAAGATAATCAGATTTCTTCTCGGATTCTTCTTTCCACTCCTCTGGCTGGTGGGATGAAGTCAGTGTATACGCAGTTATAGAGGTGGGGATAGAATGACCATACGACTAAACTATTATGAAATTCTTACCCCAAAGAGTCAAAGGTACGACAAACACGCTGAACTTTTTCACGTTGTAAGTGTATCTTTAGAACTTTAACTTGTAGAACGAAGGTAAGTACATAGCTTTGTAAGTGCTTTTAAGAAAAAAAATAAATTATTCGCAAATAAACACAAATTTATATTATTCAATCTATCAATCGATGGATCGATCATTCAAATCATAAATTCATTGGTTGATTGGATTAAATTTATATTTATCATTATTCATTTAATTCATTTAATATTTTGTATTTGTTTTTAACTTTATGTTTAAGTATCAATGAATCATTTATATACAGCTTTTTATGATTCCCGTTAAAATTAACTATCATAAAACATACACTTCCATCATCATACCATTACTGACAAATACGTTATACTCAAAACCAAATGTAGCCCTTAACAACAAATAACGCAACTGACTATGAAACTAACTTTTCTTATTACCATGAATACTGTCGACTGTACCTGGCCAATGTTGTGCTACTAAGTCAGATGAGATAGCTTGCCAATGAAAGAAACGAACTTACTACCAGGTTCACTAAACTTGAGAAGAAAGGAGAGGAAATACAGTTTGGTGAGACTAACGATGAGGACAGAAAGAAAAGGTTTAGGAGAACTGCCAATGAGATCGAGCGTCACTACAGATGCCCTGTCGAAACTTGCCAGCGCTCTTATGGCTCTGAGGGCTCTCTTAATCAACACTTAAAAATCAAGCATGTTGAGTTGTATGAATAGATGAATCTTGAAAGAGATGGGGAAATGATATGTGACGGCTAGTCAAAAATGAGTGACAGCTATGGGGCCGGAATGAGCAGTCACAAAAGCTCAGTAAATATTCTTAAAAAATAGTCTAAACTTCTGAACAAGAGTATTGGTAAGTGATTGACTCAAGTAGTAGTAGCTTAAGCTTCGTGTGTGGTAAGCTTTACATATTTTTGCCTTATTTTTATTTCAGAATTTTTTTCTTTATAAAAAAAAACTTGTTTCATTTTCATAAAAAATATTTAAAATATCCAAATAAAGCATTGCTTTGCTTAGCATCAACACTGGCAGGAACTAACGTATGAGCCTGTTCCACTTTTTTTCCTATTACATACTCTTCGCTCTAAGCTGCTGAAGTTTAAATATTTTTACAGAGTATTATATCACTCAGAATCCAAGTATTTATTAAATAAAAATTAATATTATTACTTTTTGAAATGTAGCATATCAATGACATAATATAAATAGTATAATTAAGTGATGTAGTAAGTCTTTACAAAATATTCATTAGTTAATTTTCGCAATTTTGCCTTCTCATCCAGCTAATGATTTAATTGACTTCCTATCTTTGATCATAATTTTTAATGTTTTTAATTTGATGTTGGTTTTCTTGCTAAATATAGCTTTTATGAAAAGTAATATTATTTAGTTTGCAATAAGTCTGATTAAACAGATACATGAGACCTATTGACGAAAATACTAACTCCTCTAAATATCTAAAATAGGATTTTGAATATATCTATTTCAAGGATACTTAGGGCAGACTAAAGCGCCTCCGAAAAAAGTAATACAAACCAAGAAAAGGCTACGTGAGAATCAAGTTTATCTAAAAATATTATTTTTGGTGGAAGAACAAGAGTTTTGACTTCAAAAATGCAATAGTTCCATGGATTTTCGGGTACTTCACTCTTTTTAGTCTAGATTTACTTATGCCTTTTTTATCTACCAACTTTCAATGGTTTGGAGTCAAAATGAGCTCTAAAGGGATGTGAAGGCAAGGCTTCCGTTTGATTTCGAGAATTCTCACTTATAGAAAATGAAGCAACTGCACAAATAAGACTAAAACTATTTGAATCAAAAGAAATAGTCTTTTTTCAAGTATCTATGGTGATTCACTATAATTTTAATTGGCTATAGTATNAATTTTTTAGCAGGTTAAAACATCAAGAAACAACAATTTTAAGATAACACTTAGTGCTCTTTATAATTATCTCCTTTTTTATATATGAAATAACTTAACTATTAAATAACATTCTTTTAACAATATATTTATAACAAACAAGCTTGAAGTTCAGACAATCATCTAATCATTCATCACAAATTTAGAAAATGTCTGACTAAGTTGAGTCTCATGTGCTTGCACAGTATAAGCCTATTAAAAAGATTGGAAGTGGAGCATATGGAATTGTATGGAAAGTGACAGATCGAAAGACCAAGTAATCAAAAGCTCTCAAAAAGAACTTTGACGCATTTACAAACTCGACGGACGCGCAAAGAACATATCGCTAAGTCATGTTTCTCAAGCAATTGAAGCATCCGAACATAGTAAGGCTGGACAACATTATCAGGGCCCAAAATGACAAGGACATATATTTGGTGTTCTAGCATATGGACATCGATCTACATACTTTGATCAGAGACAATGGGAACAGCCAGCATCTCCAAGAAAAGCACAAGCAGTATATAATCTATCAGATTGCCAAATCGATTCTGTACCTACATAATTCGAATATTATCCATCGGGATCTCAAACCTTCGAACATTCTTATCAACGAAAACTGCGAAGCCAAGCTGTGCGACTTTGGCCTAGTCAGGTCTCTTTAATAGGCTGAAGATTCCTCATCGTTGGTCATAATGACAGATTATATTGCGACAAGGTGGTACAGGGCGCCAGAGCTACTTCTTGGCTGCAAAGACTACTCTAAAGAGGTCGATATATGGGCACTGGGATGTCTAGTCGGAGAGATGATGAGAGGAAAGCCAATGTTCCCAGGAAATTCTACTATAAATCAAATTGAAAAAATATTAGCTTGGACTGGTTCTCCTACTCCTACTTAAATCAAAAATCTCAAAGTAAATATCAATAAGGGGTCATTTGAGCTGTTAGCTGGGAGAAAAAAGCCTCATAAAAATGATTTTCTTCCAAATGCGAAGCCGTAATGCATGGACCTGATCAAAAGGATGCTAGAGTTTGACTCTGAGAAAAGGTGCTCTATTTTGGATGTACTTCAGCACCCTTATTTGTCAGACTTTTATGACAAAAAATAGATTGAAGAAATGTGTAGAAAAAAAGTTACCCTGAAGTTGCATATTAACGACAATGTTAAGCTTTCTTTAAAAAATTATAGAGCTTTGATTTACTCAGAAATTTTAGAATAGAATAAAGGACAGCCATAATTTAGTGCATTTGGGAAATCTAGCAATAAGAATACTATTACTGGCCCAAATTCAAACTCTGCAAATGGAAGCTTTCCTGTGCACTCGAACAATCATATAAAAAAGTCTTCAAATAACAACACTTAGGAATAGAGAAGGAGCTCTCTCCAGCTTCAAAAGGACAAAACTGAAAAAAGATTCAAAACGCAAGGAGTATCTTCTTCCTCGGGAAATTACATATCATCCGAAATGGCTTCTTCTTACATGCCTTTTGAAACCACTAACAATTTGAAAACCGCTAACTCTTCACATAAAAAATATACGATTTTTTCCAAAAACGAAGCTAGCAAAGCTAATAGTTCGCAAAAACGAACTATTATGCGAGATCATCGAGAAAGCAGTTCAGCGTCTGTGAACAAGAAGAAAGGAATATCACTCTGTTCAAAGGATCTTGGCTCAGTTGAAAAATACTCCAAAGTAAAATCTACAAGCGTGAACAACCCAAAGCCATCATCTGTAAAGTCAATGTCAAACAACTCAAACGCTAACTCTAATACAGTGTAAAAATACTACAACTACAGTGATCGAGAATAAAGCTAAAAGAAATACTCAACCAAAAATACGGGATCAAAGCTCGGACATTATAAGCGGGTTAAGGCAAATATAATAGGTGGCGGATCATCAGGTGGCAAGGCAATTCATGCGGGTCATACAGGACCTACTTCTCATACATGTGGAGACAACGGGAGTAGCGGAATAAACTCTTCAAATTACGATCAAGTTAAAAAGCACAGTCATGGATAAGGAGGACCTGGTATAATAAATGGATGGTTCGCTGCATCAATTATCAACAACAATATTGGAAGAAAAGGTAGTTTAACGACAGGGGCTAATAACTATTGATTTTATGGTTTTTATTAGTTGATAATATTATATTTATGCAATAAAATTAGTATGAAAAGTGAGTTAGATCGGCAATAAATTGATTTAAGCACAAGAAAACACTTATAAAAATAACATTCGTATACATACTCATTTTCGATTTTAACGTTTTTTGTACGTTTTACTACATTTTTCACTCATCTATCATTATCTATTTACCCACCATACCACTCAGTTGAGCATTCCAAGGATTCTCTCAACAGCTGCTTACACGTTTCCTCCGGTTGCCTTTAGAGCCTCCAGGTTCACACTTTAATTGGTGAAACCCATGCCTTGAAGCTGTTCCAGTTGGTTTTTGTAGATTTCCTTTGGATCGCCTTGAGGTTGCCCAAATCCGCCCATCCCACCCATTCCNGCCTCCTTGTTGGAATTGCATTGCCTTACTAATATTTTCAGGCGCTATTTTAATTAATAAAAAAGTACTCATCATTTGCTGAAGCATCTGAGGATTTGAAAGCATAGCCTTGACCTGAGGATTCGAGTCAACCATGCTCTTAAGCATAGGATTGCTGTTGATGATCGAATCCATCATTTCAGGAGTCATATTAGACAGTGCATTCTGCATCATAGAAGGGTCCATTCCACCCATTCCACCCATTCCACCTAATCCACCCATACCACCCATGCCACCCATACCACCCATTCCACCCATTCCACCCATTCCACCTAATCCTCCTCCCATTCCAAATTGCTGTTGCTGTTGCTGGTTAGAAGTAGATTGTTATTGGGCTGAACTGGCGGCTTTTTCTGATTCTGGCTTTTTGATGACTGCATGCATTGATTCTCCTTCGGATAGTCCAAGTGTTTTGAGTTAAAGGTCATCTTTAAGAATTTTGCCCTTGTGAATGAGCTTAATATTTGTGAGAGGCGAGTCAGTCTTTGTCTATTGACCCAACTTGAGTTTGAGCTTTTCGATAGTGGTTGTGTTGGAAAGGTCTACTTCCAAAACTAAGGGTTGAGGGCTTGAAGGAATCTTGA
>VOMN01021322.1:0-13757 GCA_014899125.1 Orchestia grillus
ATTCCTAGTGAACTTGCTACGCAAAAAAGATTTACCTAGTGTTTTATTTAAGAGGAGTCGCAGGGTATCTCTTTTACTTCTTCTCTGTTCTATGCCTATTGACCTTCTGAAAGCTTCGTCAAGATTTCATTCAAGTATACCCTATAAAATTCATGGTCTCGCTGCTACTCTTGAAACTGTAACAGATTGGAATGAATTGTCAATAAGGTCAATTTAATCTCAATCTGAGTTCAATTAAAATGAAAATTACTTAAATTTCTTTGCTGTACGCACGTAAACGACATCAATCTCATTCATGTGATCCATACGAACTTTTCCATTTAACTGAGTAACGGTTCAAATAAAGCTGTAGCATCACCCATTAAATCAATCCGCAGCCGTTTTTTTCATACACATGAAAACATTACGAGTACTATACTCAGATTTTAGACATTTACCAGCACAATATTCCGGGAAGAATAAATTTCTTCTTAATTTGAACTGAGTTGGTCTGGGTTTTAAGCTTCCGTCTTCATTTGTTAGCGTTCTAGAGGCGCGCTCGAATTCTCGCCCGCAATCTCGGCTCCATTTCTTGCAACGTTTGTTTGCACCGCAGTCACGTCCGCACGTAAACTTTGTGAACGCAACGAGTTTCGGCAGTACTTCTAACTTTTGAATACGTACGGCGACGAAAATCTGGCTCCAGTTTTAAAATTGCAGTCATCGGGCATCCCACGATGAAAGTCAGGCTAAAAGTTCGGTATATTTATCAGCAGAGCAAAAGCATCTCGGCTCGGTGTGGGAGAATTTCTTCTCATAAACTTTGATGTTTATGCTCAATTTTATTTTTTTTGATTAGAGTAATGTTAGAGGGAGAGCGAATGGAATTCATATTTTCCCCTAGAATTTTGGCTAGGAATTGTTTTAATAAGATTTATTTTGTGAGTGTGTAATACTGCAAATGCTGCATGTATCAAAAAATTATCTTCATATACTTTAAAGATTCCCTTCAATTTGTTTGAAGAAATATGAGTTAATTGCGTATTTTCGTACTACGGGCTCGAATCACTTCAGTCGAACTCATGAAACTGAATTTCGGAGTAAAAGTGTGGGAAAAATATCTCCCACCACTTATCAGTGTAAAATAACGTTAATTAGCTTCGATTTTTTCCAAGGTAGCAGTAGCACATTATGCTATCAACAATTTTTTGTTTGTGTATGAAATCCGCAGCCCAAATGGAAGTTAATGACGCTCTGCTTACTACATTGCGTGTCGAATTATTAACGATACGACATTCAACTATTTATTGAAAAGCAGCTGGAAAGAACTTGATGAGAAATTCATAAAACTGTTCGTCATCTTTGATGCTCGAGCAGAGCAATAATTGTGAGGTTCCTCACGCACCGTCAGAAACAACAGCCATCTGCCCAAGTCTTACCACATGGCAGGATGTTGCATTGTTGGGGGAACGTAATTGAAACTCTTCTGAACAGAATCATGAATATTTAAAATACTCTAGTCATTATCCTTCCCATCCAGCCTTTAAGATTTTTTCAGAGTGAATTCAATGTCAAATTCGACACATATCAAAATTTGAGCTACATCCTCTTCCTGTCTACTCTAACTGGTGACTTCCGGCACTCTCAGCGAGTAATCCTTCAGGCTCCTAAGCTGCATGCTGGTGCTGCCGCCAGCTGCGGTGATGCTGCTCCTGCAGTAGTGCTTGTGTGGTGTTGGTGTACTTGTGTTTCAAAGAGCGTTCATACACCAGTGTTTAAAATGATGTTCATGCACTAGTGTTTCGAGTAGCGTTTATACACTAATGTTTCAAACAGTGTTCATGCACCAGCGTTTTAAGTAGTTTACATGCGCTGTGTTTCAAAAAGTTTTCATGCGCTTGTAATGCAAATAGTGTCCACGAGTTGCCTGAAATTCCACAATGTACTAATACACAGTTTTTGCTTGCTTGGTTGAAACGTCATTTGTCACTTTCGTAAGGATTTAGATAGGAGAAAATTCCCGGGACAATATTCCTAAGCTATTAGTGAGACTGTCAGAGAAGGCAGTCCGTATCAGTGATACTGAAAATAGTATTATTTCATGTCAGAGTTACCGTAAATAAGAGGGCATCTTAAGAATTGAACATTATTTGTACACCACTTTTAGAGGGAACGTCTATTAGTAGCCCAATATTGAGCAGTGCTGGCAGAGCCACAGCAATTCCAGCGCATTGGTGGCGAGACGAGGTGCTACGAGATATGACCGACCATTTGTCAAGCAATTGCTCTTTCCGTCATTATACGCGTAAGGAAGAATTTTCATCACACAGTCAAGGTTTGACAACTCACCACAGAATTGGCCACACATATTGAAATAGACTTCTTGCCCGTGCCCACCTCAGCCCGTGATATTAATTCCTTGGTCAATATCCATAATATACTGAATTTTTCTTTGCTTTAACTCTACATAATTCTTGAAATTCGTCGTGAAGACCTGTATCCTTGTTAACCTTCCGAGTCTTGAGCACATGAATTTATTGTCTCCAAGTTCCATCAACATTTGGCAGTATAGTTTACACATAACTCAGAGAATCAAACAGCATTACTGATCCATTTTGATAAGTAATGTGCTCAGCGAGCGTGGAGCCGGAGGCCTAAAATTGCCTTGCTTGGTGTTCCAAGAGAGCTCTCATAGTTTTCCTTAGGAAAAAATGCAAGTATATAATAATGCAAAGCACAGATTAAGCGTAGACTGCAGTGTCCCTATGGTACTCACAGGGTAGAAGTGTATACTGAGTCGCCCGAGATCTTCCCTAGTTCGTAAAAATGTATTCAGTGACATCAGTGCAGATGGCGTGTTCCATTACGAGTTGCACAAAACAATCCAAAGTCAAATAGCAAATATCGCTTTGCCTGGGATGACACGCCAAATGTTAGTTAACGTCTGCGCCGTTACCGGGCTGAAGCTCTGATGCTACGTGGCCGTGTTTAGCTCACCTGCGTTGACATAGCGACTACAACAGATGATCCTCTTAAAGTAAACCTCTGTTGACTTGTTTGGCCAATGCTTCTCGTCAGACATGAAGCGGACGTCAGTGAGAAATTCTAAGGGATTCTTGACTTTAAATACGTTTGGAGGACATGGAAGGTGTGCTTCTCTAGAACCGGATTGCTCTTTAACTCCGGTCTAAATAAAATTTTGAAAGTCAACAAACGCGCATCAAGTGTTTAGTATACACTTTAGTTAGTATACGAATGACTGAAATCCTGATATCGCTCTGATATGTAGTAGTACGAAGCGTGCATATGAAACCTGCTTATTCATTTCCAATGGTTGAATATTATCTAAAGAAATTATTACCTTTTTACCTGTTTTGTTTCACAAATAAGTTCAGTGACTACAGAAGTTTCTTCGATGTGAAAATAGTGTAAAAATCCGTGCATTTTCCCGTACTTATTGCCTTAGCACAGCACATAGCTCATTTTTTAAGTGACAATTTAAACACAATTTGTGCAGTATGAACTCTGTCACTCCTAAAGAGCGTTGCCCAGGTTGCTGAGGCTCCTCACAGGAGCTCGCTTATCACTCCAACCTGCCCTTCCTATTCCAGGGCTCGAGAGCTCGTCGGCCAACTTATGCCGGAATCTCGCTGGAAATCTTTGATCATTCTGGCCCACTCGCCGAGCAAACATCCTGCAAAATTTCCTTTGACATTGAAAGTGACTCTGCTCCTGGGCCCTGTTTGTCGCCGTCTTTGATCTCTGCTATACAATTGAAATTGTGTCTCGCTAATTGACGTATACCTGGCTCATATTTGTCACTGTTGTAAACATAATGATGACAATGAGTTTCGAACATCAAATTGGCAACGATATTTTTGAAGGCAGCATGTCGAAAATTGGAACATGCCTCAAGGAAACAAGCAAAATTTTTACTGAACTCTGGTGATCGTTTTAATATTGAACCATTACTGATATTTTATTTAGTTTATTTCAAAGATTATTTGAACAGTGTCACTCCGATATGTTTTGCGTGGCTGTATTTACTTCAGGATGTATGAAAATTTAAACCCAAAAATATTGTTTTCGAATTGCAAGGAAAAACGTATTAATTTTCCATGGCAACGTAACTCGCATTTCAGGCCATGCGTATTTATAGTTACTCTATGATTGGCATTTTCTGTGTAACATTTATGATTTACATTAGTTGGTAGCTATCAATATGAACGCATAACTTTCTATATTTACGTATCGCGCTTGAAATTAAGTAGAGTATATCAACACTCATAAAATCCATTGAAGCCTTACGAACTGCGGCATAAAAAACGGCAAGTGTTCATTCAGTTCATGCCATACTCAGACCATAAAACAAGCTAAAAGTTTAGATTTTCTGTTGAGTTCCAGCGCATCCCAAACAACGTTCACAAAAAAAGCTTGCGACTGGCTCACTGATGCACATTCCCAGGGAATTATTCAAGCCGTGGGAGTTTGCATGCGTTCAGAGGCAAGAGATGGAGCCTGAAAATTTCATGGCGATGGGTCAGCCTCGCCGAGCCTTCGCTGGAAATATTCGTCTCACAAATTCTTCGTCGAAAAG
Organism: Orchestia grillus; assembly: GCA_014899125.1. Lineage (NCBI taxonomy): Eukaryota > Metazoa > Arthropoda > Malacostraca > Amphipoda > Talitridae > Orchestia > Orchestia grillus. The sequence goes on from VOMN01021322.1 coordinate 4,577, forward strand.
GCAACTTAGAATTGAAATTTTAACTTGTGTATCGCTGGGCACACTTCTTGGCCCCAGAAACGTTTTCTTTAACTCATCAACCTACTGATTACATATAAAACTGTTACTAGCGTTTCAAGCCTCAAAGTCGTGACTATGCTTTGACTTACAGCTGTTGTTAATGACAGTAACTTTTTAGGGCATTTCATAGAGAACGCTGGACACGCGTAGGTCCTTCTTGGCGGCGTTTTATGCACGATCTTGATATTTCGCCCGGGCATAGACAAATGTTCAAAGAACGGAAATATTCTACTTGATAACAGAATATATATCATGGATGATCAAGTTACAGAACGTACATTAATTTAAATTCATCACATATTTTTTTGGGGCATTCCCTATTTTTTGCAATATTTCACTATTGTGCTATTTCTTTGCTTTATAGTAAGTCATTGCATAAAACTGACTAGTATGTACATTCTGTTCCGTTCAGCCTCGCATCCTGATAATCATGCTGTTTTTTTCCGTCTCGGAGAAGGCAAATATCTCGAATTTATTGTCTTAATTTCGGACCGAGTTCTTCATTCCGGCGCGCTCTTGGGAGTCTCTCGAGCCAATTGTCGCCGAATATCGCCCTAATGAGTAGACAACTTCTGCCCCGAAATGCCGCTCCAAGATAGCGTCACCAGTCTATATATAGAGGAGGTTTTTGCTTTTCTGAACTCATTAGTCATACTTTACTAATTTCCCTGGAGGAGGAAAATTTTACTAACGTCATTTTGCAAGAAATGTACAAATGTTCATAGACCTTCTAAGAACTCCAATCGAGTTACGCTTTTAGTGCAAATATTTACTGGTAGGAAAATTTGAATTGGGTATCATAATAGAATTTAACTTTGCTCAAGTGTTAATGCGTAGTTTGAAATAACTTGTTTGATCAAATAAGACTGTTTAGGACACAACCAATAAGAAAATAATGTTTCTCTTTAATATATATATATAATTTAAAAGAATAAAAACTAAGATAATTTTCAATTTAACGATAATTGTACAATTTTACTCTGATATCAAAGTACCCAAAGTCAGGCGGAAGACATAAGCATAAAGTTTTTGTACAACCCTTGAAATAAAGTCAATCCTTATTCCCTATTTAATAATTGTCATAAGAAGCAGAATTTCAAGTTGTTTGTTCTTAATGCTCTACAGTCGGCACATTATTTCTTAGGACAGTTATTTTGTAGAGTATATAGGTTTTATGAAGGAGAATTCAAGGCTTCAGATAGCATCAATGTGTACGCGGGTTTTCTGTACGCGGGTTTTGAGTGACACAATTTCATACGGACTCAAAATTACAGGACGGATCACGATTCCCCACGTCACACCAATGTACACACCCGCCAACTGACAGGCATTACATTACGCGAGAAGTTGGTGTTGTATTATTGTTGTAACATTCATTTGCTTCCAATTTTTATTCACAAATTGGTCAGTTGACCGACTTCGTGATATTAGATTTTAATTTTTATTACACTCAAAGCTCAGTGCGAATTTAATTGGCTCTTCACCCACCTCCAGCTTTACCTCGCGTGGTGAAGTGAGAATCGCTGTAGTTTAGGTCTCGAGCCTCAGGCGAGCGATAATAACATGCGAAAGATATTCGTCAGCCGCCTACTGCCGGTAGGTAGCATAATCGCCTTAGAAGGCTGGAGAGCGCTTCATTTCAACTATAATCTGCAGGTAATGCGACCCTAATTTAACTTTCGTTCTCTGAGAGAGCCCAAAACATCTTCATTTTATTTATCAGCTTCTTTATGGCCGACATCGTCATTTCATCAACTTGTGATGACGGCGCTTTGGAAGGTGATGAGGAGCTGAAGACGCTCCCATGGCCTTCGAGTGCCGCATCTGCACCAAGTTTTGATCATCACGGCTGGTCCTGAGCATTATGAATCGTCTCGTTGAAATAAGTTTCATCGCAGTTTATTTTTCTTTGACCTACTGTATCTTGCTAATTTTTGTTATCTTTCTAGTTTTTAATTACACTTTTAAATTGAGTTCCCAAATTTTCTCAAATATCATGAGGTATTTTTCAATAGCTTTGTAAGCAATGACTGAAGGGTATTTGGTCCATCGAAGCACCAGCTAGCCACACTTCACGAGTGGCTTCAATCCAATGCAATCCAATGAGTGGCTTCAATTAAAAGATTGAAATGAATTCATTAACGTTTGAGGATTCGCTCTCCTATGAATACATATAACGACAACATTTTGGGCTTTTGTTCCAGAAATCTGCTCGAAGTTCGGAAACATATCTGTTTTTTTTTGTTGTTTTATCTAGACTTCAAGTCTTTGAAATTTGCAATCCATGTAGAAAGCTTAAATAAATAAAAATATATTTTTTATCCGGCTCGTGTATTTGAACACATTTTATTGAATTACATTTCACACGGTAAAATATTCAAATTTCACTTATTGACGCCCTTTGAACATGGAAGTATCTGAGGAACATTTGAGGCATGTGATGTTTTGTGAGATAAAATAAACTCGTCCACCTAAGCGACTCGAAATATTCACTCAGCTTATGAACAAGAATATCCAATTTAAAAAACTTGCAGAAAATGGCTTGCAAAATTCAGAAGTGAAAATTTCAGCCTCGAAGATGAAAACAGAAAAGGACATCCAATTGAGCTCGATGCAATGCGCCTTGTGGCATCACGTGAAGAAAATCTGTAATACCAGTTGAAGAATTATCAATGAATCTTGGTCTCCTTGCATGTGTTCATCGTCATCTCCAGTGACTTGGGAAGGCTCCTAAACTAAGAAAATGGGTACCACTTCAATGGTCGGAAACACAAACGAAATGCCTCGCTGGACAGAGTCAGTGGCGTATCTCGACAATGATACATTCCGCTATTGAATTTTAAGGGATGTTGCGATTTCATGCGATTTTACGCGAACTTTAAATATTGAACTCACAGAACTTGAGAACATTGTATCTGTGGCACAATAGAATGGTCAATGATCAATAGCATGATAAACTACATTCAGTACTTTTTGATGATCTACATCTCGGCTTAGATTGGTGAAGTAATGCGCGGTGAAGTCACGGCGAAGTCGTGCATGGGATGTGAATTTTTTAAGTAACTCAAGGAATGTCCAGGTCGGAATGCATCGCTCTGGTATCGTCAAGATGTCGCAATTATGCATACAAAAGTCGAAGCACGAATTTTTATGTTTCGACATTGTTTGTGCTCAAAATCTATTACAACAAGCGGAATTGGTTCAAATTTCCTTCGATGAACTCTCCACAAAAATTGTTTGTATCGATACATATACACAATACATTCAATACTTTTTGTAATAATAATAAAATCTGTAATAAGATGTCGTAGAAGCAATAGCTTTTGAATTACAACTTGCCAGACGTTATGATGAACTACAAGTCAGTGAAGTTTCACGTCACCAAAAATTTCATGGATACTGTCACGTACTTCATGTTTTACACTTAATTTTTTCCAAATTTCATCGTTATAGCAGGTTTGGATTATGTACTATTTTTTGGGTACATATCGGCTCCTTGCAAGTCAATTTATCATCAGGATTAATTAGTTCAGCAGCGTACAAAGTTTTCACCGGGTTATATATTTTTCGCACAAATCTTCCCATCCATTTTTTCATGAATAAGTTATAGCAAGTAGAAACATAATCTGAATTAATTGTAAGCGCAGCTGTCAGTATGAACAAGTTTTCTGAGCCACATGCACGTGCTGGCAACGCTCGTTATAACAAGAGAGTAGACGTCAGAAGGGAGCTCATGTTCATTGAGCCACTCATTTGACTCAACAAACCTGGTCGGGGAAGTCTGCGAAGAACTGGGTTTTATTCGAACTGAAAATTTAGCGCTTGAAGCATTTCATGTTGAAGATGTTATTCCAAATGAAGTCCAGACGGGAATTGACGAATGAGAGTCAAATGATATTCCTTCGCCTAATTGCCTGATGTCAGCACGCTGAGTAAACAAAACTCTATCAAGACGAGCTTAGTTCGCTGAGCATTGTACTCTTTAAAAAGTTTTTTTCAGTCGTCTGTGATGGTTCAGGTGAGTAGATTTGAGGATGTCTAGGCAGGAATTAATTCTTGCCCCCTGTCATTATATGAAAATTTGAGCAGTCCACCACTGTGCAACTGAGTCAGATGCTAATATGAGATCAGTAAATTCGCACGGAGTCTCATAAAAATTACCCGGAAACCTCAGGGCCAGAGAAATTTCATCATGAAATAATAAAAAGCTATTCGACAGTAGAGGGTCTTCATTTCACAGCTCCCGACTCTCAATTAAATTCCTACCAAGAGCGCGCTGCTCTGCAAAGCACAGTATGTGTGTTGTTCGGGTGCTTCCTTGAAATTTTATACTTCGGTTTTTAGGAGAGGAGCAATTTTCTCTGACTTTCTCGCACTATTTTAACGTGTGCTGGTGCCTAACGAAGCGGCGGGCTATCAATATTCATATGGACGTCCTGGTAGCGGCAGATTTTCTAAAACTTTGAAATGCGTCCGCTTAGAATATTGAAAATTAACTGTATGAATGCCTCGGTGAAGTCGTGCGCAGGATGTGAATTTTTTAAGTAACTCGAGGAATGTCCGGGTCAGAATGCGATGCTCTGATATCGTCAAGACGTTGCAATTATGCATCCAAAAGTCACAGCATGAATTTATATATTTCGACATTGTTTGTGCTCAAAATCATATGACGGCAAGCGGAATTTGTTCAAATTTCCTTCGATGCATTGTTAAATTGTTTTCAACTGAGAGAATTACATGAATCTATTAAGGTAAGGCGTGCATGCATGTGTTCTGAAAACATTCTAATCCGAAACTTTATCTTGGTGCTTGTAACGATCGTTTTCTTCACAGCTCGACAGCCAATCTCTTAAACAGCGAGGTTTCTGCAACACCTATACCTCTAATTTCAATTTCGAACACCAGCGATTTTTCTGGCAATGGGAGAAGCTGGTGGAGCTTTCGTTACGGATGCACTGTGCAGTACGTGCCTGTTGAAATTTCTAAAACAATTTGTTTACTTAGAAACGCTGCTCAAAATTGTTCACTTTTCAAAGTTACAGTAAGAGTTGGCCAGCCTTATGAGTTGGAAATCGGTGTTTTAACGTAAAAAGCTTTCAATCTTGATCAGGTTAAACATACAGCTTTTTGTGGGAAATGCGTGACGATTCAACTTTTGAAGTGGTTTTTTCTTTCGCTTTTAACGACGGAAGAGTAGACGTTGAGTCAGCTGTATTAATAATTATCGCAGAGCCTGCGTGATGGCCGGCTAACGAGCATCTCTGCTAAATCATTTTCAAATTACGAGGCTGTCGTCTCGCCATCTGCAAGGCTTTGCTTTGTCTGCTGGAAAGTTACATGCCTGAAATATTTTAAGAAAGGTTGCGAAATCTGGGAGACGAGCGTGTGGTGTCAAGGCTGTCAAAATATCACTTCAAATCTCTGGGGTGAATTATAATTATAATAATTATTACATCTGCTGTTGAAAATGAAGCTAAGTTATTTCATCATCTTATAAGCGTTGGTACAACGGTGTGTGCTGCTATGCTTTGTGTGACGGAATTAATGCCTTGCAGAACTCATAATTCTCATTAATTGTTGCCTCTAAAGCAAACTTCGACCGCCTCAACGAATTTGTCATCGCCTCAACGAACTTAGGATGTGTCACTCAACACGATTTTATCTTCGTTTACCTATCATTTCAAGCCTAGGCTGCTACTCAAATGCTACGATCTCAACTACTCTGTCTTTTCCGAAACAAAAGACTACGAGTTCATATCATCTATGTGGCCTAGGCACGCGACACTCAGTGATATAATTTCTGTTTCTGCGACTCGCCAAACTTCTAAGTTTTCTTCGCTCAATTTAAAAAGACTGTCTCTTCGAACTATACTTTTAGCGCATTATTTCGGATACGATAGTGATTTTCATGACATTTTGTTCCTTCCGCGATCGTTGCTCCGCAGTCATTTCATGGAAAATAGGGAGATTTCAGGTAATTTTATTCAACGTCGTTGAATAAAAGTCGTTGGTTGGTAGAAGTACAAAATTTGAGAAAAAATCTCATAACAGATGCAGCAACAACACCTTGTGCGAATATATCTGATATTCTCCCAGCTAAAAATGACAAGTTAGTCATATTTCATTTACGTATGTATACCTTTGATCGAACTTCATGCATTTAATGTTGAAATATTCGAAGATTTTCGCTACTAATAGCTCGGGAATTATTTTTTGCTGTAAAGGATTGCCTCGCGCCAATTAGGTGGGGAGGACATTGGATTTCTAAAATATATATATTTTTCTTGTTCAATTACCAGTGGGCGTAAACATGTTATCAAAGGGAAGCCGTCGGTGGCAGCTCCATATGATTGGACGACGAAATGTATTTTGAGTAGAGTGGCTGCCAGTGAATAAATTTCTTATTATTTCAGAACATAGGTTGAGTTATTCGTGTTGTTAGATAATAAATGCATGAGATTTATTTTTATTGCAGCTGGTAAGTAGTTGGGATACTCTTTAAAAATACCCCTAACACTTTGTACTCTTCGATGCATGATAGAGAACTTATTCATTCATCAAGAAAGCTGCATGTATCACGCCTATTTTGCGTTCTTTTTGATAGTGGTGTTCTATTCCCAGGTTATCTGCTGCAGAGCCTTCCATACTAATAGAGAGAATATGCAGTAGTAGTGAGCTCAGTGAAATGCGATAGCCATACTACATTCCCTTTCGTTCATCGAGATGAGGACCTGCGTACTATTGCAGCAATTCACACATGAACTGCTCATGAGCGTGTGGTGTAGTTGCTTGTCATACTGCATCCCTTAATTTTGTCGCTGGGGTGAGCCGGCGTTAATTGTTCCAAAAGCATTTTTAGCTCAGGTGCGCTCTAAATTCTACAAGAAAAAATTTCGGGAAGTTTTTCAGCATCAGTTAAAGGTAAGTGAATTTCATATGTTGGTACGAATTCAAACGAAGGTTTCTTACCAAAAATTTGCATATGAATAACTTCGGTTGCTTAACCCTGGAATTGTAACTCTAAAACTGAAGTTACGTGAAGGAGAGACTCATAGTCTTACATCTAAAGGAAAAAAAATGTAAGGTAAGCTGTCCGTAGCTGTGTTTCGGGTGTTAGAATTTCGGGTTATTGCCAGGAGCTAGGCCAGGAGCGTGAATACTTCTTGAAGATAATTTATCTGGATATCTTAGCATCAGAATCAAGGACCTTACACGACTTCGAATCTATTTTGGGTAGGGTTTGAATAAGACTCAAGTTTTCATCATTTATTATACAATAGCTCAAAGAAAAAAAATGGCAACAATGTGGATGAGATGTCTATGGCTAAGCCTTTAATTTAGACGGCGTGGAGGCCGCAAGGTCTCCTACCTTGGACAACCGTTCTGTTCTGTGGTTGCGCGTGATCTGATTTAGCTCGAATGCTATTTCTCGGGGCTGAGAGATGCATCCAGCGATAACAGACCAGAATTGATCATAAACTTAGATATTTACTTCATAATTAAAAGCCGGGAATCAGTGAATCGGCAAATCAGGACAGCAGATTCAGCTTTTAAAAACTAGACATTCCCTCGAGGATTTTAGCTTTAGCACCCTCTATCTGATCGTTCAGCACATTCTTTTAATCTGAGGTAGACGCTTAGCTCAGCAATATGAAATTATAATTATTTTGGATACCTTAGAATTTCTTTGAATCTGCTTACTGATGGAACCGGGTATTTAATTTTTGCAGAGGTATGCAATTACTCCTCTGATCACTCCGAGGTTACTATTCCAGGGTTAAATTTGATTTTTTTTTTTGGCTCACTTTTATATCTATAGCCTTTTCGTCCCTCCCTTCGAATATCAGTACCGGCTTGTGGCTTACATTACAGAAAGCAGAATTCATTTACACTGACGTTGACCAACCGTGATTCTATCTTTGGGAGTTCTTTGGGGATCATTTTTTCTATTCATAGCAACGTGCAGCAAAATTTACGCTGCTTGTTACAGGCATCTGACGTAGGTCTACTCGTTAGGCCTTATGCATCCTATTTTTTCATAGCTCTTTTCTTCTCACGGGAACCCAGTATCGAGTTTGTGTGTCTTGATTTCAGGTTCTTTTTTCATCTCATTTCATCACGTGCCAGGTTCTACTAGCTTTTCATCTTTCTTACCGGCTATGAAGTTTTTCTGTTTGAAATATATTGTCTTTGTAATACCCTTTTAAATCCACTGGTCAAGCAGAGGAATTCCCGTTTGAGAAGAAAATTAATTTTTTACTTTTAAAACTTATTTTCTGCTTCAGTACATGCTGTCAATGTGGATTTCAAATGTCTTATTAGTTACACGTATTTAAAAAGTTATTTATCATGTTTCAACCCCACCCCTTCAAGATAAAAATTACGTTTGGATTAACCTTTGTAGACTGAATCTACTAGGTGAAAGGTACAGTTCAAGCTATCTCTCTGACCGTTGAGTGAAAAGAATGATTCTAAATTTCAAAAGGAAGATTTTTTTTTAAGATTTAGGACCAGAATGAATTAGTATGGTCACCTCTACTTGTGACCTTACAGCTTTCATCATGTACGTACTCGTATTTACTTTGAGCTGATGTACACTTGTCAAACGACGTGTATGAAACGAAACTAATTCGTTTCGTAGTGCTTAACAGTATTTGATATATATTTCATTCCACTCAGAATAAAATAAATTTCAGTGATGTGACAAAAACTCTCCGAAGTTCCTGGGAAAAGTGTGCGCTAATAGCAGCTATGAGGGGTGCGTTATTTGTACATGATTAGCTTTATTTCAAGCTTTGCTTCGTTAAGTAGACGAGTTCTGCTACCATACTCTCACAGTACTTTGGGTTGCAGTGTCTCTAGCCGTTGAGCCAAATCTCTGCTGCCACCTGCGCAATTTTAATAGCGAATTTTTACATTCTGATGAAGAGTGAAAAGAAAAGTATATTCTTCGGGTTAGGGTTATTTCATCATTAAATTCTCACACGGCAGCTGTGAATTTGCAATAATTATTTTATTTAAGCCGGAAATAAGCACTTCATGCAAAAAACAAGTCTCTTTGTTTTTTGAGCATCAGATATTTACTACATACGTTTATCTATCGATTTTCACAGCTGTAACT
>VOMN01021325.1:0-10034 GCA_014899125.1 Orchestia grillus
TGTTTCTGAAATCAAGAAGAGAAATTCCAGGGTGGGATTTTACCGTTTTCTCATCGTACAGGGAGACCGTAACTGCGCACTTGTTGGAAATGCATAAGTGATTTGCTCCTTACATAAAGTTATTGTGCTAATTCAATGAATTAGTTAACGCAATTAAATATAAGATTTAAAACGCATTTTGCAGCCGTAACGGAAATATGCTCTGAAGGCGCAGGCCATTAATTAAAGTGACGACAGCGTTCATCGCAGTCAGTGGTCGAGCATGTCTGTTTTTTCAGCTTCCACTACGTTTGAGCAAATCAAGCATGACTGCCGCAGCACTACTATAGGTCTCATGGATGGAAAAACGCTCCTCTCAATTTGCTCGCTGTTTATTGAAGCTTATTTACATACGAGTCGATATTCTGAAAGCCTTTGTTGTTGAATGAATTAGATGCTCAATTTTACTACGGGCTATCTTTTAATTCTTTTCTTATAGGAAATATCAGTAACTGTCTTTTTTGCATAGTTTCTTTCTTTGTTTGAGTGTATTTAAGATCTACAAAAATTATTTGAAGCTACACAGCATCCATGTTTTCGATGAAAAACATGATGTTCAGTTGTTTAAGTCCCTCGATCAGTTGTGTTTCACTGCTCAATTGTAGTTCAGTATAATGTCGCGTCTTATTGTGATTTTGAGCATAACGCTTCACTCCAAACGCGCTGATGTTGCTGATATCCTGCAGTTCTGCCACGTGGGCTCATTTTGAGCGATGAACAGAAGTGGAATGTGGACGAAATACTTAGGCTAACTCATTTAAAAGTTGGTATTGGGTGGAAAGCCCCCAAGTTATTAAATAGAGCGTTCCGAGAGAAGATGTTCAATTTTGAAGTACAACTTGTCACCTGGAAATTGTTTTTTTTCGAAAAAGTGTTTTTCGTCATTTTCTGTACTTACACATCATATCAATGATTGTAATCTTGGAAGGGAATCAGTTTTTAACTATCGTTAGTTTTTTTAGTAGCTCACGAAAGAAGCTCTTTAATTTTTATTCGTTTCAAAGAGCCCCCAATAAATTATTTAATAGCTCAAATGCTTAAGAAGTGTGGCCATGGGAAACCAAAAGTTTCAGTGTCAGAATATGCAAAGCAAAAGACTTAAATAAATAAAACTTCCATATTACTGTCGAATAAGAGTATCTCTATGAAGGTGATAATTTCGACTAGAATATTTTGCCTGGAGTAACTACGGGTATGCAGACACAGCTGGGGAAGCAGGCATGGATGTAAGGAGGACTGCAGCTTAGATAATGCAGTGTTTGAAGGTATGGTCATTCTTGTTAAGCTCTTTTCGTCAGGGAGTTAACCGGCTATCGCGCTCATTAAATCACCCTCTACTTTAGAGTGCTTTATCAGCTGATAATGGTGCTCTTCGTCCCTGGCTGAAGACTGACTTTGCACCACGTTCCAGGGCAACTGTTAACTCGATGCCATCGGCAGCGTGTCCACCACAGTTAACAACGTCGTTTACGTGTTACGAACTCGCTTAAATGTGCTACTGCATGAAGAAACTTCACGTTCTAAGAGACCCTGTATTCTGATAACGGTGCTATAGTCTACGGGTTATGAGCCGTCATATCCGTTTATCATGTATCGTCATGCGAAACATTATTCTTTTTTCTTAATTGAACTATAAGCTTAGGAAAACTGTTTTTGAAGTCATTTGCTCTCCAACTGGTTAAAGGGACTTGCCATATGTATTAGAGCATAGTGCACTCACGTACACCGTGTTGCTGTATGTACATGGCTAATAAATCATTCATAATTTTAGTGAAGTTCTACGACAACTCAGATTGATTTATGCCTGCAACTGCCGCAAGGCACGTCATTATGTTCTATCTCTCGTCTGCATCATTTAGTTAACTTTTTCTGCAAGGCAACTTTTCGCGAGGCAATTAGACGTTCTCTTGATGATACCATCTTGCTCACGTCTGCGCCTCAGTTCTCGCTATTGCACTTCAAATATAACGGAAAGGCAGAGAGTTGCCTCGACGCGGTGTGTCTGAATTAATTGGAGCTCTATACTCAATTTTTACGAGCATGAAGGCTAGGTTTATTCTGATTTACTGAGACATGCCTGGTAACTGAACCTTTTTTGAACGACACTGAGCGCAAATCAAATAGCAAATAAAATATTCAAACCATGGTGGGCGAGTCGAGTTAATTGGTACGAAACTAAATTAAAAATCAACTTCAGATATTAAATGAAAGTTAACTTTTCATCTGGATGCGAGGTGGAAATTGTGACATTGAAATACGAAACTAGAACACCTACACATACCAAGAAATATTTGAACGAGAATATTTACATTATTATTTATTATCTTACTTTTTCAACGAGCCTCATCCCGTGGATAGATACACTTAGCAAAACTGTTTAATTGGTTAAATTGTCCCTTTTTCTAAGCTTTTGTCTGCGGCATGTGTTCCCTCGCTCTATATATGCTGTGAGGAAAGCATTCAATGTTACCATAGGTTATGCATGGAGCTCAGGAGCTAACAATTCAATTCTTATCTGATTTATTAGGGACACAATTTCTTTGAAGCGATTATTTTATAGACTTATCTGCTAACCCAGTGAGACCGATTGCAGTGATATACAACTAACATGTAATTGCTGAATAATAGAGACTTGAATCAAGTTGATCTGAACTTTCGAAATGATTCAAGAAAATTTTTAGACAGCATCATTGAGCAAGTTTTGAGCTATCATGGGTAATTTTTGCATAATTTTCCTAAGTTAAGCTCCAAGATATCTATTTTTTCTCGTTCACAAGCTGGCTAAGATTGCTGAGCACATGGCATTGCAAACGGGTCTTGACCCTCGAATTATAACAAAGTCTCCGCGATTTTCACTTCATGCGTTCCAGCTTAAGGAGTAAATTCGCGCGGCTGCGTTCTCGGAACTTATCTAGTGCCTCACGTCGGGTCATTTGCTAGCATGTTCCATGTAGCCACAACTTTAATTCCCTGAATGTATTCTAGATTTAATTCTTGTGGCATTGTGCCTCACACATGCACAGTTTCTGTTAGTTTCTGATTAAATTACAGTGCAACTGAACGGTAGGAATTTTTATATCGTTCAACAGATACGCGCGTGACTTTTGAGTGCAGTACCCTGCCTGCCCACTTATTTTAGCAGATCAGTTCAACATGGTGCCATAAGCTCACTAATTCTTACAATGGTACATTGGAATGGGAATACCCCATCCCGATAAAAAGTTGATATGTCATCTTGGTCTCATGCATTTGAAGAAGTGATCAAATAGGCTCGATACCGCCAACAGAAAATTATCTTATCTGATCTTTCCCTATGGTTTCTTTCAAAAACGTCACGAAGTTCCTAACAAAAACATGTTCACCAAATTTTGCCCATACCAATGCTTAAATACTACCACAATCGGGTTCACATACTTATTATTGCGACAATATATTTACATCAACGCTAAGCTGTGCAAAATTCTCTGGAATAAAAAGGTCAACAAGCGCACGATTTAATATCAATCTAATTTACTCAACCGATCGTTAGGGAAAAGGGAAAGAAATACATTCACAACTCTTAGCGTAAATCATTAATCTGCTTTCTCTTCGTTCCTTGATGCGCATGTCATGAGTTCTCAGTGTGCGATTCAATAGCTTCGGATATTCCTATGGCATTAAATTAACCAAAAATTATCTTGGTTAGCATTCACCAGAACTTAGAGCCTGAAACATCAAGAATATAATCAACTAATGCACTCTTTCCCGGCCCATACTAAATACTTATTACTACATTCTGTGCCTCTATCAATTCTGTAAGGCCAGCGAATATACTGCGATCATATGTAATTATTGTGTAATATACTATTGAGTCAGGCAGTGCACATGCCAAAAATAGCGTCGGTAGTGGCACTTCATTTTATGACCAATTGTATCACTCATTTCATGAATAAAATAAAAATGTTGAAATTGATATAAATCGATATTGTTCCTACTGCCGATCACATTCTCGCTGTAGCCGATGCGGTTAGATACCACTTTGCTATGAAATAAACATATTACGGCTCCTTAATAATGTCTGGTACCGATACCTGGCCCATCTCTAGGCAATACAGGCTATTTCGCTCAAGATGTCCCCCCACGAAAGTTGCGACTCTCTTTATTTCAATATTATCGATAGCACAGCAAATGATTTTAGTTCAGTTCTTCTTTGGTCATTATCAAACGAATTTTATTCACAGTAAAGCACGCTTAAGAATAATGCGTTTCAATTTATACATACGATTGAAATGATAATTCAGTACTGATTATTATAACAGAAACGGGTACTCCTTGAGATACACAAACGGATTTTTCCGTGCTTGGGCACCTCATTCCTTACTTTCGGAGTCCTTGCCAGTCAGTTTACGAGTGCCGTAGGGTGATAAGAAGGCGAGACTGAGGCTAAAAGTTGTAAGTCCGTTGCTTTTTCCTCTTCGTCCCGAAGATGGAAGTTATGGGCGGATGAGAGCGTATGGACGCGCGGTCGGGTCCTCCCAGGGAAGGAATGGCCACGAGCCAACCACACCCTCGATAACCGGTCCTTTTGCAGCACTTTACGAGGCCCGTAGAGCCTGGATCTATCCCTCGTGGCACATGCTGGTCGCCTCGCCGAGCAGCTCTGACTGCGCATGCGCGTAAAACGTTGTTGCGGGGCGCCTTCTGGCAGCGTGGGAGTGCCAGCGTCTGCAGGCGACTGGTTTGTGTCCACAGCTGTCAGACTGGTACTATTAAGAGCTGGTAACTTTAGCCGCTAGCTTTGTTGTTGATAAAAACTGCTGAGGCCGCAACTTTGGAAAATTGTAACAATTTAGTCGGTCATACGCGTACGTACATGGATGCGTGTAAGAATTGATGCACTTGATCAAATTCACATTTGGATCAATATACAGTGCATCGATGTATAAATCCCGTATAAAGTATAAAGTTCGCTTTGCTCTGGCTATCCATACGTACGACGTTATTGCAGTACGCTTCTCGCAGGGTAGCTTCGCAAATTCATTCAGATTTTCGGCAACTAGGTGTGGCGAAATGGTTAACCTTATTGGGTGATACTTTAATATTTTTTTCAGATCAAGAGAACGCAGGCATGCTTTATAATTGTTGCGTAAAGGTTTCAAGTCACGAAAAAATAGGCTGTTCTGTAAGAAATGCTATAGTGCTGTCTACTTAGTAAATGTGAAGCCCTAAGAAACTTTTAATGTTTGTATCTTGTTAAACTTTATTAATTTAGGGGACTTCAGATATGTTAGCTGCTATAAAATAATTATCAGTATAGAATTCCATTGTGACTAATCATAAAATCTTAGAAAAACTGCCTAACTTATAGTTATTCAAACAACTAAAAATTAGATTTTCAGAAGCTTTAATTTTGAAAATATACACAAACTTTTGAAGTGGACAAGGACTGTGGCACACGAAGAGCGTCGACTTAGTGTGAAGGCAAGCTAGGATGCGGCCAGTCGAGTGTGCCACTCTCGCATTCACAAGCCGAGCTGCAGAATGATTAGAGGCTTTGAAGCGGGCGATCTCCATCCTGACGCGTCGCAGCTACGCGTTAAATGACTTCACGTCTCCACCCCCTCTCGTAGACTGTAATTCCTGTCGATCTTACACAGCCCCCTACAACGAGGACTGCTTGCAGGTTTTACAACATGCAAATGAGGATACAAACGATGCTCGCATTCAAAAGGGAATTTAGTTTCAACAAATCGGTTCAGTGAATGACGTATTCAGTTGTATGAATTGATTTTGATGTAACCGGACAATCAGGCGTCATNATTATTACCTAGTGCAGTATGATAGGCTGAAACGTATTCTAAAATTGAACTCAAGTGAAGAAACCTCGTCACTTCTGATCTTTCTTTTGACGTATGTACTCACCATATATACATATGTATAGGTCGTGTTGTCCACTATATCACAGATTTTTAACTTTACTTTATGTTAATGGAAAAGCCTCTGCACATTTACGTTTGAATTATGTATCGACCAGCTATTGCATACATTTTGTGTAATTTCATACTCCCGTTCCTACGTCAACATGCTGAATCTTTCTCAATTCTGCATTATACCTAACGAACAGTTCCGTATTTTGCCAAACGCACAGTTACGCATTTCGTCTAACGCACAGTTTCGCATTTTACCTAACGCACAGTTACGCATTTTACCTAACGCACAGTTACGCATATAACCTAACGCACAGTTACGCATTTTACCTACGCACAGTTACGCATTTTACCTAACGCACAGTTACGCATTTCACCTAATGCACAGTTACGCATTTTACCTAACGCACAGTCACGCATTTTACCTAACGCACAGTTACGCATATAACCTAACGCACAGTTACGTATTTTACCTACACACAGTCACAGCTTGAAAGTATGACAAGTTGCCTGAGATTTGAAGCTGTTCCTCTTGCTAGAAATCAGCAATCGTTAATACTTTTCTGACCTTCCCTATGTATTTAATACTAATTTTAAGCGATGGTAATTGAAATATAAAATACCATAAATGCTGTTTCCCAGTTTCTTGAAATCTAAATCACAGTCTGAAAATACATTTTACACAAGAATACAGATTATTTTTAATGTTACTACTCGCTTTTCTTGTATTTTCTAGATAATTTCATTTTTCATAAGTAACGAAATATATATGTACCTTGCCAGGCGCCGGCCCCTAACTGTTTCAAACTCTTATTTTTTGCAGGAAAGGAGAGGTCTTATCCGGAGAACTCATAAGTGTTTTCCTTATTTTTATTCCTAGAGCGGCCAAAACCTGCAACTATGTTCTCTTTACATCAACTTTCAACGTGTAAAATAAACACAACGTGGATTGTCGATGCTTGCATGTGCTCATTTCTCTACTTTCAACGTGTAAAATAAACACAACGTGGATTGTCTATGCCTGTATGTGCTTATTCCTAGATGCCTCACCTTTGCGAGAAGCCACGGCACGGAGCAAGTCGAGTAATTAACGAGCTACGAGTCCTAGAACAACATGTAAGAAGCTCGGACAGCGCTAGTATGGGGTTCAGTATCGTCTGAACGAGCCCGTTAATGGATTGCAGTATTGACCCTTTACCCCATAATCCGATTATTTTGACACTTTTCGAATTATGGCGCCATAAACCTTTGTGTGGTGCGATATTTTACGACAGTTATTGACTCTGTGCCGTGGTGTTACGACCAATAGCCGCTGTCGGCCTGGGGAACATGAAACACCAAAATGCAACGCGTGACCTGAAACGCAACAGTCTGGGGCGCCTCTCGAGAGGGCTGGATCTCTGCGCTACGAAAAACTAAGGTGTGGGAATTATGATTTTAATTTGTACTTGTGAAGGACTGCTTCGACAAAATATAATCATTTCGGAAATTTCATATTTCGTAAGAAGCTTTGAAATTTAAGTAAGCATCAGGAAACAAGATCCTCAAGCACTGCAGCCCGCACATTGGTTCTCCTTTCGTTACATGAATCAAGAACTATAGTCGATTTAAAACTCCTTATGGCTGCAATGGGTCAAAATGTTCGCTTTCTCCATGAATATGAGCTCAGTGTTATCAGTAATTCGAAAAATTTAGGAATCATCGATTTCTAAATGACGAACTAATGTAGTAAAGACGATCAATCGTCTTTACAGTGCAACTCATGTTAATCTTTTAACGCCCAATTTCAGGAACTAATTCAGTGAATACTACTATTGAATAATTTTTACCGGGAAGATGCAATTATTTCGCAGTGTAGTTCCTTTCATAGTATTTTACGCCAATAAAACGTGAGATATTTTATTTCCGTTTTATCGTTATGTCTAAGGCGACAGCGCTAGTCATGTCTACGGCCGCCTTCACGGCACCTGTTGAAAGATTTCTCGCGTTTGTTGTTCTTGCGTGGATGAAGATGTGTATTTTGAAATTTTTTGTTCGAAACTCTGTTAATATTTTTTCTAGGTTTGAACAACTTGTAGTTCACTTTTCAATACGACAACGTATTTCTGAATTCTTTCAAATGAATTTTTTTTCCAAAAAATAAATTTCATGGTTAAGGATTTTCAAACAAAACGTAGTACGGAACTCATACGAAACTTACCTCGATTCACTGAAGGATCTAAATGTTTCCCAAAATTGTCTCATATTAATAAGGAAAATCAGTTATATCATAAAAGTATCTTCCGTCTTATCGTAAAAAATATTATACAGGACGTCGTACCACACTGAGAACCCACTGTATGACTGCTGATGCTCTGTATGATAGCATGAATTTACGACTGGAACAGGTAAAAATAATAGGGAAGTTGCACTAGATACTTGACTACCGTCATGCCTTGAGCATTTTTTTGATTTAAAAATATTTAGTCCTATATTTAGCATATCTCTGTTGGTATTACGGCATTCATGAAGGAAAAAAGGTTCGGTTCCATGTTATGAGCACTTCAAACACATACGAGGCTCGCACCGCCATGGCTCAGTTCCTGTAGCATTTCTGATCCATAATAGTGCAGATTCTAATCTGTTCATTTCTTGTCTAGAAAGTAGAAAAAACTTTCTTATAAAAATACTAGACTGGGCAACGACCCAGTAGCCTTCCAGTCTTGGCAGCGTCCCAGTAGCCCTCCAGTCTTGGCAGCGTCCCAGTAGCTTTTCAGTCCTGGCAGCGTCCCAGTAGCCTTTCATTCTTAGCAGCGTCCCAGTAGCCCTCCAGTCTTGGCAGCGACCCAGTAGCTTTTCAGTCTTGGCAGCGTCCCAGTAGCCTTTCAGTCTTGGCAGCGACCCAGTAGCCTTTCAGTCTTGGCAGCATTCCAGTAGCCTTTCAGTCTTAGCAGCGTCCCAGTAGCCTCCAAGGCATGACCACGTCTCAATAGCCTCCAAGGCAGGGCCACGTCCCAGTAGCTTACTGATCCACGCAGTCTACTGGTCCCGGCAGGGTCCAGGACTGCTCACTGCTACAGTGCATATCAAATTATTATCGAGGTCGTTTTCATAATTTTTTAAAAACCGTACATTAAATTCATATAAAATTTTCACACAACGTTGACACTATAACATAAGCAATCGGGAAATTTTCGGACTGATCTGCGCGACGGTAACCAACTGGTACCATTTGTGTAATTTTCTAACTGCCACATTATACATAATTATCACAATATGTAATTTACACGTAATATGTGTAAATTCAAAGTTTTTTTATGAGACCTTTATCAGAAAAGCCTCTGAATATCGCTAAGTTTATATCGGTGAAACCCGAAAGTTAATCGGCCAAAGAGTTTCACATCTCTAATTCCCCCTAAAACCGAAGTAAACAAATTTACCGGTCTATCATCACGTCCAGCGAACAGGCCACCTATGAGTTTCGAAAACCCCAAACTTTTAACAACAAATTTTTCCACCAGACCCAGAAAATCCCTCGAAGCTTTTTACGAGTACACTTGATGTAACGAAGGTGCTCTCAATAGGTCTATAAATTTACTCCCAGTATTAAGCCATCATAAATGAATCCCTACGAAATTGGCTTGTGTGAAACCGTTTGCTTAGTGTATTCCGGATTTATGCGAACGCGCAATTATTAAAAGCCCTTGGCTTTAACTGGTATCCTGTGTGTATCCCCTATATTATTAAACCCCCTATATATTATGAAACTCTCTACTGGGTTTCAGCGTCCCAGGTTTCAGCGTCCCATATATAATAATATATGCAGAAATATATTATTAAAAGTCCTAGGCTTTAACTGGTATCCTGTGTGTACCCGCTACATTATTACGAACTGCGATTCACCGATTTTCACCAAGTGCAATTCATCGGTTACGTATAGTTCGCCTAGTGCAATTCATCGGTCATGCATAGTTCTAAAAAATTTATTATAAATATATGCAAATTAAATTAACATGTGTACCCAAATTAAAATTGCGTAAAAATATACTTTCACACGTTCGATTCTCTTTCATTGTAGTGTAAGTTTTGGAAACCTACTTCTTTATTTCA
>VOMN01021327.1:0-25823 GCA_014899125.1 Orchestia grillus
AAACAGTTGCCCGCCCGCATAAGTTTGTTGAAAATTATCTTCCATGCAGGCCACTCGAATGAGTGCAGATTAATTTCCATAGTTTGGATATGATAAATATACTCATAAAAATCAAGAACACGATGAGATAATGATTTACAATGTACGATTTATGTTTCACATACGCAGAAAAATTCCATACAAGTTCGAGCAGTTGAAATAATTTCGAAATAATACATTGATTCAAGGGAAAGGTGAAAAATTCCAGCCCTGTAAACATTTATCGGCGATACCTCACGCTCGACACGTAGCCTATTTATACGAGCTGAAACTCTGTCCTTTTTTTAACCCATTGACAGCGTTCGAAAAATCGAAGCTACGCAGCTGCACGAAGTCCCATCAATAGATATTTTTAAACTGACGGTTTGTTCATGCAAATCAAATATTGCTGAGACTCGTTCAGTTTAAACGCAGGGGAAAAAATGAGGTCCAAGTGGAGGAAGCGTGATCTCCAGGGCGCTCTAACTGTATGATAAATAACTGCGAATAACAGTACCATGAGTTTTGCTTTAAATTTTGTTATCGAGGCAGCACTGATGAAAATTTCTATATCATTTGAATCCCATCAAAATAAGATTTAATAATAGTATTGCGTACTTTTGCCTTGAATTTTGATACCAGGGCAACGCTGAAGAAAATGTCGCCGTCATTTGCAGCCTATTAGAGTAAGAATTAGTCGCTAGACAATGTAGATGGAAATATTATTCTAGTAATAATAGTTTGGAAGCATTTTCACGAATTTACCGCTCTCGTTTAAATTATTGAAGATAAATGTAATTTTCACAATCGTATTCGATCACGTTGAACATTTCATATATAAAAAAAATACATAATTAATTCATAGAATTAATTTGTTTCATTCAGAGATGCAAACATCTCAAGGACCATATTCAAAACGCACAGATGTAGTCATCGTTAAAGTAAATACATGTATATCCTAAATAGTAGTCATCATAAGCAACAAGTAGTAGTCACCATAAATAACTAGTAGTTTATATAAAGAATAATACTGTAGTTTCTGGGAGAAAAAATAATTCACCAAAAGTTATTTTAAGTCCTATAAACTTCCTCGACGATTAAAAAGATACGTGTTGTAGTGAGACGTGTGAGCTGCCAGTAAATTGCTCACGCCAGCGAGACACGTCAATTTGGCCACGCTGATGCGATGGCGAGAATTATAACTCGTGTATGTTGTACCTCGTCCAAAAAATTTCAAAAGACTCTCATTTGACTGAGAGAGCACATTTGTGAGGGTGTGTGTGCTCTTAAACTGTTGTTTCGGCGGGTGTAGCTCACAGTGACCAGTCTCGCAAAATGTTGCGACAAAAATTGTAAGTAAATTATAGAATAATGATATAATGTCTACGAAACGAATGTATTACATTTTCTTCAACAACTAGATCAAAGGTATTCTGTAAACGCTTATAACATATGGCACATCGCTACTCAAGAATATTTAAAAGGAAAGCTAGAAATTACCGTAGTACTGTAACAAGCAAATTCAACTAACGGTCAGTAAAATTATACCGCACAACAAAACAAGTACAACGTGCGCAAATTCTCTCAAATTTTGTCATCATTTGCGACGCACCGGCGCACGCGCGTTGACGACTTTCTAGCTCGCGAAAGCCATCATTTACAGCAAGGCAAGCACTCAAGCAAAGGGGACTGTGACCGTTGTTGGTGAGACGCACCGACCTTCTCGACGGGACAACACAGTCATTGAACTGCCAGCACAGCGATTTGAACATGCAATGAGTTCATTTTGGCTCCGCAACACAGCTATTCCTTCTCTATTTCTCTCTTAATGCAAATATAATGACTGTACAAAGACCGACTCGTATGTATCGTAAATAAGGGCGTGTGAAATACTCTGGGGTTGGTTCTATGACTCCATGACAATGTTTCAGTGAAGACCTGTTTAGTAGCAAGTGGACACATGCATTGATAACATTGATGACCTCCAACAGAGACCTGCTGGCGAGGACCTGCAATGGAGACCTGCGGTAATGGCAGGTGGGGACCCGTTCCGATGACAGGTTATTTGTTCCGTTGCTCATCAGGCAGCTGGACAGAAGTTGATGAATGAACGAGCGTTCACTGCTGATTAGGTCTTCTTGAACTGGTTCTGAGAGCCAAGAACGCTTTCGTCACGAATGATAGGAGCTAGTTGACTTCGCGGCAGCCCTCAGGAACTGGTTACTGACCTAGATTTGTTTACTTCCAACCATCGACCTAATTTAGTCCACAGAGTTGGTCACGATCAGGTGCTCACTGCTGACCAATGAACTGCGTCATATTATGAATTGATTTGAAATGAACTGAATGTGAAAATTATACTCAGAAATGATAAAGAAGGTTTCAGCAAGAACCATATGGCAATCGGATTATTATCTACCATCAGTCATGCACGATTAATATCGAACACTCGCAGCATTGTAGTGTGTGAGGAATATAAATTTAATTCTGTGACGTTGAAAGATTCGAGGCAGAACATCAGAGCAGCATAATCGGAAAAATTTATCGTCACAAGCATTCAAAATTAGGACAGATATCATCGACAACGTTATGCTTCTCAGTGGAAGAAAAATGATTCCCTTATAAAAAAAGTCAATGGTCATTACACTGGTGGTTAAGATCATTTGCAAAAAATTGCCATTTGACTATTTCATTCACGTAGCTGACGATTTGAAATAAATTTGCAATTTTAATATTCGTAAAAAACCAGCCGTTATTCATTTTAGCGTTCGAGAAAGCTATCCATTGGAGGATTGGTTAAGAACTATTCGTTGTCCATTTGAAATGAACCATTGCCTATCTATTTTACCATTAGAGAAGATGTAACCACTACACGGCACAGTGCGCTACCGAATTTCTACATACATGGAAACTCTGTTGTCCATTGATACTAAAATTGTTTAATTCTCTAATGAGGTCGATGTTGGTGGTCACCCTCTGCCGCTGGGAGACGAAAAACATTTATGTGTTTGTGCAGATGAGTGGATCTGAGTTACAGCTGCACTCACTCCGGCACGCAATAAATTGAAAAATTGTCTGAATTTCACTGCAATTACTCATCTTCCGTCACATTGATGCACTAGCTGCGGTAAAAACTGATGGCTAAAAGCGAAGAGCATCTCTAGGTGGATTTAAGAAGCCTCAACCTTATAATGTGCAACGGAAATTAATGTACAAGGGTAAGCGAAATTAGAAAATAATGAGTCAGTTTTACTGCACTAAAATTAAAAAAATTGTTCGACTCACAAGTATGACCTTTACTACCCCGAGTACCGAACTCGGTATAATGAATTTAATTGCTTTTAAATATGTCATGCGCTTTTTTTTAAACGAAATGCAGCCTATCAACAAAAAACGTCCTCTGCATTATTTTTCTTGTTTAACACCCAGTGCAGCATGAGTGTGCCATCAAAAGAATTATATTTAATATGAAAAATTGTAGGTCAACTAGAGAATTATTTTGACACTAAAGAGTTAAGATCCTGACGTACATTAGCAAAGGGACGCTCTTAGGTTTGCTTGCATCCCAGCTGACGGGGCACCATCACTTTACCGGCAGCGAGTCTGATTTCATGTCAAAGGAGCTCCAGAGCTCAATCATCTACACACATAAATGTTAGCTAGAATGCACGTGTGTAAGATAAAATTAGAGCGCGTGAACTTGACGAACGTTCGGGAAGTATGAAGTGTAAAATTCGAATTTCACAAAAACCACTGCGTAATTTTTAACACCCTGTAGAGCATCCATGTTGGATTAAGGGTAATTTTGTTTCCCTCAGTGAAATTTCAAGAAGATGCTAACCTCGACATCTCATACTTTCAAGTCGAGGAAAAAGCAAAGCTAAGCAGTATATTCCTTGATGTTCTTGTTTTGAACTTTATATTCAGTGCGTAAAACATGAAAATAATTGTCAGGGGCGAGTGAATAACTCGCTGGGACGTGGAAATCAGTATCTGGAAGCTGTGAATAACTTGCTGGGACGTACAAGGAACTACCTAAGATTTGTAAATAACTGGTAAGGACTTGTGAATAATAACTAGCAATCACATACCAACTAACTCGTGCGTGTACATAATTGGCTGGGTTACACAAGTATATTACATGGGACACACAAATAACTAGCTGGGACACACAAATAACCAGCTGGGACATACAACTAACTAGCTGGGACATGTAAACAATTAGGTGACAGACGGTAAATGCTCCAGTGTTTACCATCGATTAGAGGACATAGAACACAGTGTCAGGTGTCAAGTTAGCAGCTTGTGCGAACTCAAAAAAATAAACCTGCATTTACGGGTGCCGTGAGCACCACGCAGGGTTGAAATGTTGCAGTTTAACGTCTTTCTTTTGCCTTGAGCGCTAAGCTCCGCTGCTGCGACTCGATGTAATTTTCTGTTATATCACATTTTACTCTCAGTGGCTGGTGACAACTCAAATACAACGCATCCGACTGAATTGTGCAGAAATTATGGTAGATGTCACCGTGTAATTACAGCGCGTATGATTTCCTGATTCCTCCTGTAGCAGCTAAACACACGTTTGACATAATTGAACTCACTTTATGTAGCAATATTCTGTACAAAAGTACTTGAATGTGAGGTACGTCGTAGAGGGCCCACATGCCACCGGATTTTCGTCTTAATTTAACTTATGCGGGAAATTTACAGCTGGCAAAGACCCACCCAGCAAACTATATATCTACAGTACACGCTAAAAAACATTGCTTTAATCGAGGATCTCAGTAAAATTGTATTATTTTTGCTCCATAATTACGATGTAGAAATAAATGGGATATGGGTCCATTACCACTGAACTCATCTCTAGGCTGCTAGGCCTGCTATAAAACGTATTTTGAGGCATGTTAATAATTTCAGGTATCATGATTGATAACGTCCTTCGTTGATTATTATTAGAGTAACCAACAATTACTGCATAAGTATGTTCATTGTTGATTAGTTTGTGCGTAATAATGATACCCCATTCAACAAATGGAAAATGTGCTCTATTTACAAAGCTTTACCTTCGCAGAACTGCCACGGCATTTCCCGCTGCAGCGCTGGCGTAGACATTATGTAGTTTCTTTGTGTAATGCGCGAGTTTGTAGTTCAGTGTTACTTATATTCATTGAGTGAAACGTTAAGGCCTTCTTTCTTGCGGCGTAAATGATGATCTACGATTACTTTACAAGATTTTACTGCGTTTTATGACATAACATTGTTCCTGGCTGGTAGTATACCACCTTCTTACAGGCTGGTTTCATTGCGTATCATTGCAGGCTGGTTTCCTTACGTATCGTTGTAGGCTGGTTTCTTTACGTATCGTTGCAGGCTGGTTTCATTACGTATCGTTGCAGACAGACTGCCTTCTAACACGCATTTGCAGGCTGTCAGCCCGAGTTTTGATATCATTACAGACTGGTAAACTGACTACAAATCATCAAGCTAGTAGCCTCCATCCCAATATCGTTGCAAGCGAGCAGCCCTAGCTCTGCCATCCCAGTATAAGCACAGCAAAGCACCGTTGGGGCTGTACTTCGCGTCTGTCCAACTCCGCCTCCGGGGCCACACTCATATGTTCGAGGGAAACGGTCTCATTCAACAGCTTGC
Source organism: Orchestia grillus (assembly GCA_014899125.1). Classification (NCBI taxonomy): domain Eukaryota; kingdom Metazoa; phylum Arthropoda; class Malacostraca; order Amphipoda; family Talitridae; genus Orchestia; species Orchestia grillus. The sequence goes on from VOMN01021327.1 coordinate 5,668, forward strand.
GGATATGCCAAGGGACACCATGCACACAAACCGGCGGCACCCCAGTGTGGCCAGAGCATAGAGGCCCAAACATTTTCAAGATATTCAAGACATGTAAGCCTGACTCGAACATAACGTCATGTAGCTACATATGTATCTTCCCCTGCCCGCAATTGAGCCGTTGGTCTAAGTGAACTATCTCGCTGAGTCATGCTGTCTCCAAAGCGTGTAAATTATTTTTTCTTAAAGATTTGCTCGGCACGAGTAAGGACGACAGCAGTCGAAAGAATTTTGTTTTTTTATGACTGGTTTAATATTCAATGAATTTCAAAAAATGAAACAGCGTTCATATGTTCTTACGCTTTCTTGGTTGTTTGAAGTTTCACAATGAGATCGAAACTCAACGAACCTCAAAAGAATAAAATAGAAACACGGATAAATAGAGATTTGTAGTTCTTATGGTCGAGCGCAGCTGTTAATTCATGCTCTGTAGTACGTGCAACGCCCAAGCCCCCAGCCACGTCGCATTTCTAGCTAAAAAAAATAACAAATAGGCATGGCGTCACGAGCGTAGCCAATAGACGCTCGAAATTGTAAATCAAATTAATGGGTTTCAATGCCAGAGCACATAGAAAAATAAAAAACACTTGCCCAGTCACTTTCGCATTCCACTCTTAAGATGTGCTTAGGTGTTTATGTAAAATACATGTCGTAACTAGAAACATTTTACTGTCAGTGCTGCGGTTCTTGTCTTCTGAAAGCATCAGCAGGAAAATCAACAGCACTGACAACCTTGAAGGATTACTCAAATTCAATGGATTAAGTATGTCTCATCATCAGCATACAGTACGATAAAAAATAAGTAAAAAACGCAATCTTCGAGGAAACTCGCTGAAGAGCTCAAGCGAGATTGAAAAAAAACGTTTTAAATTCGCCACTATCGCAACTTAAAATTTGGGTTAACGGATTAGAATTAGCTATAATGCTTATATTAGTTGGCTCTGCGACACTTATTTTCGTCATATTCATTAAAAACAACCATCGCTTCAAGAAAATTATTCCGGCAAAATGTTGAGCGCATCCTCACCGCAATTATTAGCACTCTCGCCACCACCACGACCATGATGAAAGGACCAAGCATTCGCATCTACCATAAACACTAGCGCCACCACCACGACCATGATGAAAGGACCAAGTATTCGCATCTACCATAAACACTCGCGCCACCACCACGACCGTGATGAAAGAAGGCCCAAGTATTCGCATCTACCATAATTAACGGTGCCTGGTAGGGGCTGAGCGGGAGCATCTGTCCGTCGCGTAACGGCTCGCCTTCTACTCGCACGGCGCTGGCTGCAAGAAAAACGGACCGTTGCGAGTTTTTCGAGCAGTGGAACAAAGGTCCCAAGTTAAAAATGACTTGCGTTATGCGCATGAACGAGGCTGTGTGGCTTACGCGTGAGTTTTTCATAATAGGATTGCCAGTAGAATTGGATTTCCAGATTTGAAATGGTAATGGATATCATACGATGGCAGGAAGGTGTTTGTCTTGTTAGTGATAAGCAGGATGCCAGCTCGAGCGTGCAATAATTAATAATAACCGGGGGCTTTGTCATGCAATTCAAAATGTTGGAAGCGTTGCTTCAAGTCAATGGCAAGAACTGCGAGTAAATTGGTAACTACACAAACCTTTTTTTCAATGGATAATCTCACGAACACTACCGTAGTCTTTTGTGATGAAATTCATCAGTTCACACATGTCTAAAATATTGTTACCCATGCCAACGAGACTTCAGCTGTGGCACTTACGTCAGCTAAAGATTTTAAATTTTAACTTAGTAAATTTTTTTGAAGCAATTCTGCCCTTACTGCATACCTTATTTTTCCATCTCATAAGATTCATTGGAAGTATGTTGACGTGGATGAAAAACACTCAAAGCAATGTTAGAACACCTTGGTGGTCAACATTCACTCGTCAATTCCGTGCAGCAGCGTCAGGTGGCGTGTGGAAGTGCACCTGTCATGTAAACCCAAAGGGAATATTCCTTATATTCCCAAAGGGAAATAAGGGAATAAGTGCTACGGGTGAGCAATTGACATCAAAATATTATTCCAGCTACGTATATTGATCAATTATTTCAGAGGTACATTAACGTATAAAGGTATGTTAACATGTACATATTAATATTTTTTGCAGCTATTAAGGAAAAACGACCACATGTGTTTTACAGAAAATTGTCAGAATTTTCTAAACTATGTCTAAGTAGTGCGACATAGACGAAAGAAAGCACGAATCTAATACTTCTCAAATCAAGTAAGAAAACGAAAACAATTTAATGTATGCAAATCATGCGATTCCTCTCAAAATGATTCTTATTAACAATAAGTGAAATCTTTCGTCGTCTTTTAAATGAACATACATCTCACCTCAGGAAGCACACTCTGATCAATTACAATACACGAAAATAATTCCACAACTTTCATGCATGTATGACATTCATTTCACCTTGTAACTGAGGGCACAAAATAAATCACCAGTTTCTAACTCACCACCCCATTGAAATCCATTTTCACTCGCTGGAATACACGACTTTGACAGGAATTTTCACTCGCTGGAATACACGACTCCGACAGGTGTGTGGAGCTTCATCAGAATCGGCTTCCTGCACGAGCTCCTCGCACCGACCCCTGAAGTTACGAGCTCAAAGCTTCAGGTTACGACATCGCAATGCACGATCTATGCCTCCTTAACCAGGTTAGTGTGACGGGAGATGCTCCTCCTCACTACTTTTTCTTCATACTTTCCCTAACTGTATCCGCACAAAGCTCAGGCTAGACGCTGTTGCTTCCAGGCAACTCGAGGACCTTAAAGAACGCCGCGAGGCACAAGCTGTATGGACCGCTCACGGGGTCAGACGCCTGGTGTCTGAAGGTGCTTACCGTGGCTCATGTACTCCATTTCTTTCAATGAATGTGCTATTATGATCGGGTCAGACGCCTGGTGTCTGAAGGTGCTTACCGTGACTGGTGTACTCCATTTCTCTCATGTAATTTGCAATTATGCTCGGGTCAGATGTTTCGGTATCTGAAGATCCTTAGAGTAAAGCAACTAAAACAGTACCCAATTTTTCTCAAGCATCCTGGTACTATGATTCGATCACGTATTTCGGTATCTTAAGCTCCAGAAGATATATGATATAAATACACTGAAACTATAAAAGCCATTATGATCGATTAATTGTTTTCCTGAAAAAACACAGCATGAAAGTACACTACGCAGAGTAGTTTCGTAGTTACAAATTCAACTAAATATTCTTCATGCTTCCATTTTGTTCATTGTATTAAACCTAAACCATCACTGACATCGACTCGTAAAGGGTACTCAGGTAAGTGAATTCAAAGAAATAGACTGATCAAAAAACGATTCACTAACTTAACATTCAGAAAACAATTTTTATAAGATACTTTAAACGGCAGTTTTACAGAAGTTTTAAATACAATTTTGTCATGACCAGTTTTCATTTCCAAACTAAACATGCTCGCATTTGCTTCCAAAAGCGCTATCAGCTTACTCTAGAACGAAAAAGTGCAAGAAAGTATTGTTTAGAGTACAACGACAGGTAGCAGCACTTCGAATGCCGATTCACTAAGCAGCATGACTGTCATAACTCAGACTTATTCGGGCGGTTGTTATGAGTTACAGGAAAAGCCGCATTCCTTCCTGAGTCTCACAGTGTTACTTAGAAGATCAGCCTCATCTTCATCGCTAATTCCTAAGAATTTTCAACCACAGGAGCGGTAATTGGAAGGCAGAAAAATAAGCGCGTAAATGATGACTTGCAGAAGTTCGAACACGATTGCGTAAGACTAGCTTCCCGTTAGTGCAAGCTCGAGTAGAAAATTTTGCAGAACGATTTTGTGATTGAAATTCGAGTTTTTCCGCTGCTCCAATACGCTATGAAAGTCAGAATCGTCTGTGTTAATCGATTTTACAAATGGTATCATCTTATTAAGCAAGCTATTCCAGAGTTACTTCAATTCCGCTATGATAAAAAATGTTGTGTGCTTTAACTGGAACGTGTCATCAAATTTTGACATCAATAATTAAGTTTAACCTATTTGACGAGAGGTAGAAAGCCATCAAGGAAAGAAAATGAGAAAAATCCCCAAGTAAACAGCATACGCAAAACTACGAGACCACCACACGAATTACTGACCTTAAAACATTAATTCAGTCAAATTCGTTGGTATTAAGAGCCCATTTTTTCAGCTTTAAGGCTCATCAAGTTTCTAGAAAGCTTAGAGCGAACTCTGCACGCTATTAATCACAGCCGTCGACAAAAATCTCCGCATAAAACTAAATTTACCCCAATGCTCGTTTTCTGCTAATATTTAAATCATGTGACAACGTCGCGTCATCAACCACCCTAGGCCCGTATGAAGAAGCTCTTCCCTCCCAGGCCACGCCTCTAACTGCTCAGAGCTACAATACAATGAGCTCTGCTTTCTAACTTTAGCAGCCTCGAGCTCGCAAATGCGCTGCTTTCATTTTTCCAAGAGAAATACTCTGCTCTGGATTCATAAAAAGGAGTAGCTTCAGGAATAGAATAAAGTGTCAGACTTGTGGGGAGCTGTACAGGGTGAGCTGAAAGCTCCAATTAAATGACCCTTTTTCGGACCAATTTCTCTACCTTTAGAACCTATGTCGAGGTAGAAAATATTTATATGCTAGGTGTTGAAGTTTATAGACTGTTTTTCTCAGGCAAAAGTACATATATTTTGATACGGCTACTTTAATGAGGTATTTTATTTTTCCCTGCTGATACAGTGATATTCAGTGTGCAGTGATTTAACAATATACAACTATTCCCTTATCTTAGAAGAGCTTTTATCCGGTTATTGCAAAAAGGCCTTTTGAGTGGTATTGATTAAATGGCATCGATGAACTGAAACAGATTTCAATTCATAAACTGGAAGCTTTTCAAACGGAAAGCTCTACTTCGACTGTATCTTTCCTTTCGTCAAAATTGCCGTCACTCATGCACTAAAAAATTATCTCTGGTATGTACGGGGTGTCCTCAGAAATGTAATCATCTACAAAATATCATTAAATTTTGAGTATCTATGACACTATTGGTTTATCACGTTTGTCGTATTCCACCTATCGGATGTAAACTGCTTTATGGTTTAATCCGTACCGAAAGAGTATAATATTATTTGTATTCTTGCATGGATTTTCGCGCACGTACTAATTGGTCGAAAAGGGAGATAGTCTAACCAATATTGCGGGCACTAGTAGACCTCTCAGTGCAGTTTTCGAGCAGTACTACGCAACAAGATCTGCAAAGCCACCTACATTATAACAACGAGTCTTTATTTTGATCTGTGCGTATAAACACTGTCATGTTTGTATTATATATTAGTTAACGAAATCACAAAAGAAATATTAAAATAACTTTAGGAAAATCTGCAAGTACATATAAGTAAATCTAATAATTTGCTGTCACTGCCCATCACAGCAATACTGAATTTGTAAACAAATCTACCTTTAGAACCCAGCAAATGGTAGTTTCAACGGTGCGGAGAAATTTGTGAGTTGCATCGTTTTTACTCCCGATCTACTCGCGCAACAAAAAAATCCCAAACCGACAACAGGTTATAGACCAGCGATCCGGTAACTCTTCCTTACAACTGCAAAACTTTCGCCCCAACTTGGTACCGAAATGGTGATCCTCTTCATCGGTAACCGAGAGTAAATCCCTCTCTTACGAGGGTATATCGAACGTTTTAAGATCAGCTCAAACCACCTAAACACGAATAAATTAAACGAATTTAAGAAGGTTAATTTTCCCAATATTTTAATTCAATAACGAGCGCAATCAGTTCCTCAAAGTTCCTGATTAAAAGACACCAAACTGTAAAAGAACAGTTCCTTGTTTTCTGAATAAATTATTTGAACTCTAATTGTCCTTAGAAACTAGTAATATTGGGTAAACTTAACCCTCGACCAATTAACTTCTGAACAACAGGGTAAAATATTCATTTGCGTTTCGTGTAATTATGTTGCAAAGTGAAAAAAAAGACTGACGAAAATTTCACGTCAAACCTAAAGAACACATTCATCATCCTCAAAATTAAATGACAAAACTGACAATACACTGAGCGTCTTGGACGCAAGCGAGCGTACCAACAAAAATGAAAAGAAGATTAAGCTTTTGCCCACTACGCGATCAGATTTCCCGTTCTCCATTTCAGCTATTCACCAAATTGAAAGAAAATGTCACTTGGGGACGGGGGTAAAGGAGGCATAAGTTCAATGTACAGCAGCACAGCTAAATTCGTTTCAAGTATTGTAAATCATGAAGCAAGAAAATTAAAAGTGGACGAAATTCGATCCACAACAAGTAATTTTGATGCTAAAAAATAGGGAGGACGTATGAGATAGAAGAACCACTAAAGAAAATTTAAGACATTTGCTAAAGATACGCTTGATTCTGCCCACATGCGTAAACATTCGAGAGTTCTCTGGGAGAGGAGGAGGCGGACAATCGTGTGAAAACTGCGATATGGATCTCCCCCAAAAAATGCCGCTTTCTGCTAGTGAAACCGATGGAAGAAAAATTCCGAGACTGCATCAGTGCGTCCTTTGAGGGAAAACAGCACCAGCCCATCAACCCACCGAGCTAAAAACGCGTGTCATCGTCAGTGACGTGTGGGTACGCTAGGGCCCGCTGAGACGACGCTCTCGCGAGGGACAAGTTTTTCCTCGCCTGCATCCGAAGTTTTTTCAGGATGACTAAGGGAAATTTTAGGATGAAAATCTCCATTGAAAGTTTCGGTTTCACTCAACTCAGTTACGCAAAAAATCCATCAGCCAGAAGAAGGATCGTTTTTCGGCAAAGTTTCACAAACTATAATTAGGAAATGATCTCGCAGTATTTTCTCCGTTATGATCATTGTACAACAAGCGAGTTCCTTCTAAGTACACGATGAAACTGAATTTAGACCATAATAGGGTCTAATACGATCCACTCATTCGCGACCACATGGTTACATTCCATACTAAAACGGAGTTAGCTGAGTTAGCGGAGAGAGAAACTCCACGACAGAAAAGCGTCGTCGTACGCACCAACGCCTCCATGCGATATTCGTGTGTTCAGTACCCGTGAGACGCACTCACGTAGTAATATATGAGGGTCATACTTGAAGGTTCATAGATTAGACATCATATTACTCATACTTATACCCAAGTATGTGATTAAGAAACCTTTCCGGTATAAAAGCATTAGAGATTTCATCGGGGGAATTTTTATTCATCCACAGCTCAAGTTTTTATAATTTTTATCCAAATATCACCAGAGATTCATGCGAACAATACCTTACATTAAAAAATACATAGTTCACCAGAGTGGATCACGTTTTCGTTGCTTCACTGCGTAATTTTAACAATTCCAACACAGTGGACATTTAGCACATGGTTGGACTTGTAATGTCATAACCAGAGAGTGATGTCAGGAATGTGAGATTTAAACGTCCTTTTTCTAGGGAAGCACTCAGGGGCTTCGTGAAAATCCGTTTGCTCACCTGGGAATCGAACCCTTACTTCGTAGTTGTGAGCGGAGCGCGTTATCAGTGCGTCATGGAACCCGTAAGTATGCCATGATCATCAGTCCATACTTTTCTATGACCATTCATTGCGGAACGTATTTAATAGGCATGACACAGCTTCACGATATGTCCGCTGTTATACTTCTATACTTTACCCTAAAAACTTACGAATGCAATTCAATTTAACATTCAAATTGAGTAGCACAGTGAAAGGTCGAGCTGAAGAAACAGAAAGATGAAAACTTATCTTCGTTTTCTCATGTCACTCCGATGTGGATATCGAGATAGTCTACGTGTGAACGGCTTACTTTCTATACCACCGCTGTCATTCAGAACTAAGTGTTCTCCGATATCCCACTATCGTTCGTGGGAAAGAACAGTTCCTTTTGTCTCGGTTTTAAAAAGATTTCTTCACTCGGTTTTCCATCAACTCTAGATGAATGATAAAAAATGTACTTGAATTATTAGTCGGATTTCACATCCTATTTATACCTGAACGTGGCAGTAATTGAAAGTAAAACTTTAACCTCCCTCAGTAAATTAAAACAAAAACACTACCGCAAGTGAATATTTGTGAAAATTTCAATTGAAATTCATTGTACTTTTGTCAACGACTTTTGGGTCACACAGTCATTAAAAAGTTGATTTTAGTCTTTTTTCCGAACGGTTCTGTACCACTTGTTTGTGAAACCTTTATCGTTTTCTTAAGCTAATTTATGCCTGTCTTCCTGTAAGTTCTTTCTTTATCAGGCACTCCCAGAGCTATCAGGCTTTTTTGTATTTTTGAATGACGGTTTCTTAAAAAAGATATAAAAATTTCTGACGAGAGGGTTCTCTAAAATTTTATTATACAACTAAAGGGCTACTGTAACTGCTACTGTACATGAACTACTGCAAAAAAAATCCTCACATCTGAACTACATGGGTTTTTCTCCGTAAGTACTAGTGACATTTGGAAAGTATAGGAACTACTTTTTGGGTAACATTTTTTCTATACGTGCGAGAATGTGCTCTATATCTTAAATTTCCGGAGAATAACAGGACTATATACTCAAGTATTCAACTCCTTATGCATGAAATAGTAACTTGAGTTTTGCTGGATCCATCCTAACAACCCAGATTTCATACAAAAATCATTCGTATAGCTCCCAAGATAATTCACTATATATAATAATTGTCTATTATACCTACAGTTTTATAAGTTTAACCCTTTTTCATTGCTGAAATTGATTCTTGTTCGATTCTTCCATGGTTATTTCATAATTAAAAGCATGCAATAAATATGGATCCTCTTATAATACCACCGTGTAAAACCGAAACCCATAAGTTTTTCGACTGTATGAGTTAATGCATACGTATTTCATTATAATAGGAGAAAAGTCCGACAAATTTTGAGTCAATAAAATATATCATGCTAGATAAAACTCGAACTTTCTTCGAATTTTCGTGAAAGTGAAGAGCATTAATTCCGATTCATTCGTCCGATACGTCTTAGCAACGCATATTAAAAACCCTTTTTCAAGTTTCGTTAGAAAGTGAGCAGTTATAATATCTATTCAGTAGTTCACTCTCATAATTTTTCTTGAATTTGTAAGAAAACATTTTGGCAGCTACTCCTCCCAAACCCTCAATTATATGTACTGACTTTCCGTGTGTACCCAAGAAAATGCAATTCATTCATTAATCCAGGTTATTAGCTCAATTTCCAGGCTTTCTCTTCATTACAAAGACGTTTTTACTGTAAAACAAATTAGCTTGTGTCGCCAATATGCGGAATAACACTTGGGGCATGTGTAATTTAGGTAGTACAAATAACAGACTTGGTCACTTCCTACCGAGACTTTCTGAGTTTTTTATGGCCGCTGCAGCGTCTGGTTTTCGATGAGAAAAAACACGACAGAGATTCAGTTTCAAGGCGAGTTTTTGCCAGGTCGTCTCAAACTTTCCTCATGTGCAGGAAGTGAACGACTTTCTTTACATCGAAGGGAGTTTCAGTTGATAAGAGTGAATTTTACGCTCCTTCAAAAGCCAACATGTAGTTGCCACAAATGGTTTAGAAAACTCCTCATAAAACAGAAGTGAGTACAATAATGTGTTGGAAGTTGTGAAAATCTGTCATTCAAAATAATTTGAAATAAACTCTTGAACAGGCAGGTACAATTGCTCCCAGTACGATTCATCTGTCTCTCCTCAATCCAATTAAGCCCATGAGTTTGTGATGCACGTAACTAGTAAAACAGAAATGACCAACGGAGTACAGATTGAACAACATTATGTGACTCACTAGGTAAAACATAAGCTTTTTCAAGAAATCAATTATTTTATGCTCTAGTACGAAAAAATTAACCTCTTTCAACGGACCGCTTCGAAAAATAAATGTGCAATAAAATACGCACGAAAAATCTATTCATTTCACGAAACCTAATTTGAACAAATAATCTCCTGGAAATGGACTGCTCAAGCTTAGCGATTAAGTTGTCTGGTTAACATTTTCTACACTGAGGTCCAGTACACAGACGACTATTTCGAACAGGTACCGGAAACATTTAACCAAAAATGACAGGCATAGCAGTACCGAAAACTGAAATCGATTGCGTGAATCGAGGACGTCGATTTCTCGAGGGCGAGAAGGTTAGTCGAGGACACCTAAATTTATAGCATTAATTTTAGAACCAAAGACGAATTAAACGCATCGACGACCGACTTCAAGATGGCCAGAAGGCTATGAACCCAATGAGAGAATGGGTAGATGCGTAATCTGAGCGCAGTGGCGGACGTGTTGAAAGATGCTAGAACTGGAAATATCAAGTACACTGTTTTAAATTACTGATACTCAACACTTTATAGCTTGAATGAAAAATACATATAAAGATCCGGGAAAACTTTTGTTTATCTACTGCTAATCTATTCTATTCCTATTTTTACGATTTGTTTTATTCAAGCGCTTTGCTCAGAACAAGTTTTGCAACAGTTCGGTCAGTTTCATGAGCTCTCTCTTAACTTAGTTTTTAGGCACCAATACATTTAGTGTAAAAAAATCTAACACAGAAAAAGATTTCGTAGAGAGCACTTTTAATTTAGTTGCAAATCACCGGTATTTTTAGTTGGAAAAAAATCAGTGTAAAAACCTGATATCTTGTGGCTTACTCTGAATTTAGTTTGTAAGCAGCAGTATTTTTAGCTGGGGGAAAAAATTCCAACATACAAAAACGGATTTAAATTATAAGCAATTGGTAATACATATAAACAATAGGATAAATAGTTCTGGGATCGTGGGACAACCTGTACTACGCACACTGAAGCAGCTCTAGTATCACAATTCGATATAAATACTTAACAACTGTGCAATCAAGTAATATAATGCTAAAGACAAGCAACATGATAAACTAAAATAAGCGCAGCTGAATGCACATGGATAATAATATACAAAATTACAATGTTGTAACACAAATTCTTACCTGCGCAGATGTAGAGCATCGTCGGGTAGCTTCAACGAATTATGTTCCCCTTCTTCTGAATTTTACTTCAAATAATATCAAAGAAACGCAACACTTGGAGAACTGTTCATCGCTTTATGCTGTGCACTAAATGATTTCTGGTAGGAAAGAGAGATTCATAGAATTAGTTAACGAGTTCCTCATCGTGGTCATCAGAATTGTCTTTCATCCCGCATAAAAGATTGAAGCTACACGATGAATAACTTATAATAACCATATTTTGGAGTTACAAGTTTTGCGAAGATTCTAGGAAAATAGCTCGAGAAGAGGCTCAAATATGAATCAAATGATCAACCATGAAATTAGGTGTCGATTGTTCTTTTGCAACGCATAATTGCAGAGGAAATCAACTGCAAGAGGATATTGTCAGAAAGTAAAAGTGACAAAATAAATTTTCTGTGATAGTCACTCAGTGCGCTCACGTATCTTTCCCAGGCATTTGTCCACATCAAAAAACCATGTAGAAAAACAGAAAACCATGTAGATCTAATTTCTTGAAAATTCTAAACAAACAGAATAGTTGCTCGCATGCATATTCGTTTCTCTGTCTTTTCTTTTCCTTTCGACTGAAAGTGAATGATTATAATAAGACATGTATACGAATGATTCTAGAGAGAAATACTCTAAACACAAAATTTCTCCTCACAGCAATACAAGCACAGCTCTCAGCTGACACGGACGTTCGTGAGATCTTCAAATGAGACTGAGTTACGTGAGTTAAAAGAAGTGCAATTCAAATTTAATCAAGCCAATTTTGATTGGAAAACTCGGGGAGTATTAATTACTTTGGTTCCATCAATTACTTTGGTAATAAATCCTTTTCGCTTGCATCCCCATTTAATTCTCCAAAAAACTGAGCTGAGGTCATAATTCTGTTCCACGGTGATGTATGTGGAGATACAACAGAAGAAATTATTTCTACTGTGATTGCTGCATTTCTCCCCCAGGCGCATCGCTGTGTACTACAGCTCGAGTGACAGTCGCATCGTCCAAGAACAGCACAGTACTCTATGTCGACTGCGTAGTAATGTTACATGCATCCGCGAACAAGGCTAGATAAAGGAAATAAATTATTTTTGGGTTCTGTGGCCGTAAAATAGACAATTGCACAAAACTACGAGTTTTCTTACACTGCTATGAGTCATTTTATAGTTACATTAATCAATGACAATGAACAGAAGTCTTCATCAACTCAGGAGCGTGTGTCCGAAAACCGACGTGCAGTGCAAAGAAAAAAAATTCATCACTAGGAATTAGAGAAGCTTGTTGATCACAGCAAACCTAAGAACTTTCTTATCAAAAAGATGCGAGTCATGACGATGCGAGAAACCCGGGCAAAGCAGAATGTTTTTTACCCTAGTTTTAGTGTTTTTTCCCCTCATCCCGAGACGAAATCAAGTTTCGGCAGTTTCTAAACCCGTCGCGCTGGGCCTTGGCTCGCTCACTTGCCGGCTTGGGGGATATTAACGCAAAAAATTGTATTCGTACCCGATCCACAGCCGTTTTCTAGACTTCTAGGCGTAATTTGGGCTTGTTTACGAGAAGCTTACCAGACTTGTTTATTGGAAAGAATAAAACGATGCAAGTTCAGTGTTTAATTTCCGGAAACAGTACTAGAAAATATCTATGCCGTAGTAATGAATTCGATGGTTAATTAAAATGTAAATTAAACTACATAAATACGCTTGATTTGAAAACCAGATCGAGTTTGAGACGCAAAGAGTTTAGCTCGTTTATATAAAGCCTCTCGAGCATAGTGAAGCTACGATTAAAACCATCACAAAAAATAAAATTTTAAGCACATAATGACCAAAACGGGATCATGATTTTTATGAAATGGTTTATTGTTATACGGTATTGTTATTTCCTACAGGTTGCTTCCACCCTGCGGTCTCGACCAGTGAATTGTTGTGCAGTATTGATGGCAACTTTCATGTTCAATAATAGAACAATTTTTGTATTCTATAACGGATCATCAATTTCCATGCTCAATGACGGAGCTATAGTAATAATGAATCACAAACATGGGAGAATTGACATTGTCCTTGGTTCAAGATTTATCAAAAGAGCTGTCCATATACAGTCAAATGTCACTGCGCTTTTTACAAATGCCCCATAAATACCGAAATGACTGCTTTGAACCGTCGTTTTTCGAGCAAAATACAAGTAAAACTGTTTTCTGGTGTGAGAATATTACTGGCAGAATATAAGGCTTCTCAGTTTTTCCGTCTCCTTTACCTTGTTATCATTACGAAGCAGCATTATTTTGTTGAGCATTATACCTTCACACAAATTCTGCCTCCCCCTCAAAAATATATGATTCTCAAAACAATAAGGAATCGAATTTCACGAGCTGATGGCCCAGCCTGTGTGCAGACTGAAATCTAAAATTACTGTCGTTCCGTCAAGTTTAATAGGAATATTTTTCATTTTCTTTACCACTAAGTCTTTCCCACTAAATATTTGCGACAGACAGATATAGAATGTACATTAAGACAAATAATTTTCGCAATTTTAGAACTCATTCCTTTTCTTTCTTTAAATCTTGAGCAAACAAAAAACATCCTCAAAAAATATTAAATCTGAGAACAATTTAGGCATGATATTCATTTTATTATTGAACGTAGTCCCAAATCCCAATTTTTCGCACTAGGCTAATCGATATTAATTATTCAAGAGTTCTGTATGGCAGATACCAAGAAGATGAACAGAGATCACATTTCTAATTCTTGTATTGAAGAAAGTAAAAGTGAAACGCGTCTCCTGCCATAGGGAGCATGAATTATGCTAAACTATTGTCATCCAATTCCGTTGGAAGCCTATTTTAAATACTGGAGAAGATTCAGGCCAATTTTAGTACGTTCGAATAACACAGCCGGCGGTCAGGGCTAATTACAACACGTAATCAAAATCTTGGAACTGTTAGACTTGATGTAATTATTTCGTCGTTTTCGTCCATCAGAATATCAATGTTTACTGTAAAGAATAATCTACGCACAGCATTTAGACCTTCTGCCCCTGAGATTAATTAGTACATCACATTTGCTCCTAAGATCAATGAGTACATCACTTCTGTCCCTGAGATTAATTAGTACATCACATCTGCTCGTGAGATTAATGAGTAGATCACAGGAAATAAATCTTGCTTAGCATACATAGTAAGGTCTTCTCGAATGGGAAATTATTTTGAAAGTAGTTCCCAGTACACATACGTACATTCATCGTAGAAAGAAAAATTTCGTACGCAGTATTCAAGAGCAAGTGTAGAAATCTCGCATGAATTATCTGTATGGGAAGAAGATGTCAAGCTCATTCAGTCATTGAGTATGAATACGTTTCCATGAATGAATATGCAAGCAAATCCTTCAATGAGTGTGAGAGCGATTCTTTTAATGAGTATGATACGATTCCTTTAATAAGTATGAGTACGAGCCTGTTAATGAGAATGAGCACGATTCCATTCATAAGTACGAGTACTTGAACAGAGCTCTAAAGCCGAAGTCACGTGACAACTTGGAACGGTAAATTAGCTCCGAGTACTTTACATTAGTATACTGTCTTCGAAACAGCTTCTGATAATTGTTTGGCAGTGAGGCACCGCTCACCTACATCAAGTCGGTTTGTTCACTTATACGCCCATTACAGGAGACCTAACACGCAATGCTTCTGTAAACCTGAAAAAAGATTACCCAAATCGGCGTAAAAACACGAAGAACGTGGGTACCCGGTGTCCTATTTTACGAATTTGGTCTTTTCTATCAAAATGTGCGCACTCATTTTGGTAAAAGAACACTGACAATGACCTGGACACTTTAGTTCACTGAGCGTCTTTTGTACGTGCATCCAGAGACCACGTATAGAATGAACATCCCGCACTTTAGAGCACTTCGACGGAACGCGACCATCCTGTACGCTGGCCACGGTTGCAATACCTGCAGATCCACCGGACGGCGACTTCGAAGGAGCATCTCATCTCGTTGACGAGTCGTACGTCTGGTACGACTGTGTTTGCCGGAGACACCGACCTCTTTCCGATCTCGAACAGCTGACGGCTACTATGCAGATAAACGCATGCGTATTTTCGCACACTTACGTTTCGTTTTTTTGCTAATTCTTATTGAAAAGCCTAATTACCCATCTATGCCTTTCGAAAGTAGTCATTTTTTTTTTGTCATGCAGAATGGACATGGACAAGGCTGTAATTTAAACCTTATCATACACAATTCCCCTGATGCAATATTTGTGCTATGATTTATTCGACAAATACTCTACTAGAAATTTTCACCAGTGAATGTTAGTACTTAAACTGATCATTAAAGCTAGACTGACGTGAAAGTTTAAGCCAGTGAATCAGTTCACTGGCAATACACCTATTAACCCTGTCACGGATATCTGCATTTCATCAGTCATATAATAAAAATATTCGAGTATTGTCTTACCGTATTCGTAAGCAACTGCATATAAAAGACAGAAATTGCTTCTTGTTTTTACGCAAAGCGTTGAAGAGCTACGAAAGTTATCGAACGATCTGTCTCTCTCTATTCTCAGCATATAGAGTCTCTTTCTCCATTCCCATGGAACCATAGAAAAAGAAACAAATCAAGTGTTTGAGGAATGAGCCTGTGGTATGTTGATGAAGACGCTGAGGTCAGAGTCGCTACTCATAAATCTGACCTCAAACTCCTCGATTCAAATAATACTCGCACGTCGGATTTTGAATCCCAACCAATGTACATCAGTAATGTGAAATTTCCTATATCATCGTGCTCCACCTGTGCAAGTTTTTCAATGCTGAAATTGAACTTCTATAGTACCCTAGACATGGTTTCTAATGTAATAAGTGAGTCTCTAAACTTTTCTAAGCTAGGCGGGGTGACAACTTTTCTTGACTATCGGAGATCGCTCTTATTTTTAACCCTTAAATGCAAGCATTTATCTAAAGGTTAAGAAAATATTTTGAGGGTAATTCTACATTTTAATAAGCCAGAAAGCCCATAGATCAAATAAGGTTGAAAAAATTTCCATTTAAATGACTAAACTGCTACTTGTTTCATATACGATACAAGGCGAGACTTCCGGATATTCCATCAAATTGTTAGTTTGTATCATTTATGATACGCGGTGCATTTAAGGGTTAAAATTATGCTACTCATATTTAATAGTTAAACTCGAGCGTACGAAATATGCACTAGGTTTGAAAGACTCTCAATTGTAATTAGATACATTAGTCCATCTGTCACGAGCTTTGTTTTGGGTCGTTTGAATGTTTCACCCCACGATAGGCTTCGCAGGACCACACAGTTTGAGAGGGAAAATTCTGCGCGTTTAGTGTTCTAACTTCAGCTGGGGGTTGAAAGGGAATTTCATTCCTTAGTTTTATTTAAAAACTTGAAGAAGACCAGCGGGATTGACAATTTAGGTAACAGAGACTATGAGGGAACAGCTTAGACGTCAAAAATCGGCGGAGAGGACGGCGAACTCTTCCCGACCTCAGCATCAGAAAACCTCTTCGAAGCTGCGTTTGTTCTGAGGCAGCGAATTCTACTTACGTTCAGCAATTTTCAACTGAAGTTTAAGTTCAGCATCCTTCGTTCATCAGCAATGTGATGAACGGAAGATGATGGATGGAGCATTGAACAGATAATTTAGCTCTAATAATTACTTTGAAAATAGGTTCAGGTTAGTGATTTTAGGAAGGTGAATAAGCTAGACTGACTGTGACGTAAAGTAATATCAGAACAATTAAAATTGGGGAATATTTGAGTCAAGTGCAATAGTGATTGCAAAATATAATTTTTTGCATTATTTTATTACAAATTTTATTTAATTATCATCTTTCATACATCATCTCTTCACGGAGAGCCGCTGGTGATTTTTTCTTTCATTTTCATCATTCCTTTTTTGAAGCCAAATTTTGAAAATACATAAGGACTAATCTTGAATTTAACATAATGATCCCTGAATATTTTATCCGATCCCTGAACTTTTGAATCGATCCACGAATATTGGTATTGATGAAAGTTCTCCCAAAACCAGTAATATGTATAACTATCACTGAATACACATCGATTCTGATCCTTAAATATTTTCTTTGATTCCTGAACATTGATACAAATCACTGAATATAAGTACGGTTCCTAGAATTTTATATTGGTACAGAACCCTGAACATTTTACTGATTTTCATTACTGATATGGATCCCGGTCATCTGAATTGAATTATCCAAACAATCGCTGCAGAACAAGTCAAACAGCCACATTTGAGTCGGAAGTGAGCACGGCTGGCATCCAACTATGAGTCAGTTACCTTTGAGTTGGATTAGTGTATGTAGGTGAAGAGCAAGAGTAAGAACACTTTTTGCACCATTTGCACCACAGCTGCAGAACGCGCGCAGCTTACGCGTACACGTGTACGCAATAGCAGTGAAAGTTATGATTAAAAAAAGAGTTAGATTCTTCGCGAGATAATCCTGTTAATTTTTTAAGAGCTCGTTAAAAATTGGTTTATTTTTATTCCTACTTAATTAAACTGGAAACCTGCTTTCGATATATCTGCGCTGAGTGTTGAAACTATCCCAATCTCAAGCCTGTACAACATTTCCAGTTTCGTTCGTAGTAATTATTATCATAAGAGGGCAGATTGGCGAATAAAAGAAAAATCCGTTTTCCTTTAATTAAATTCAGTATTCACGTTGACGACAAATAGAGCTACTAAGTTCTTTAAAAAACCTTTATTAATTCTAACACGTTTTACCGTTGGGTTTTCAATACTTTTCATCTACTGGCGTGGTGAGGGGTGTGAGGAATGTGTGGTTCAAACTCCCTTTTCTACGGGAAGTACTCCCTAGTTACGTGAAAATGCCTCGACTGAGCCGAGATTCGATCCCGAGTCCTCTCGGTTACGAGGCCATCACGCTACCAGTACACCACGGAGCCCTAAAAAGTGTGATACGTGACTTCTACAGATCGTTCGTTAGAGCTTCATTACGAAAATTGCTCGGTTATTTACATATTATATTTTAGACTTACAGTACAACAATGACGTCTATTTTGATCCAATTTTGATTTCTGCTACCCATATATAGAGAAATTTAGTATTTTTAAAGTGAATATACACCGTGCATCGAAAATGGACAAANACAGCATGATGAAATCCTTTTTTAAAAATAGGGTACGTCGAAAGAGCATTTACAATATATTTTTTACTAATAATTGTCATAAATTCGTCGTACCTTCCATTTTGCACCCTCCGTGTGCAACCAGGAGCTGCCTCATACTTCCCATTTCATTGGAGATGACGGGTGGACGTGTTTTTTTAGAGAAATTCATCTACCTGAGGTTGCTGGTGTTAATCACTTTCTAAGCGATTATGCTTAGCGCAGCCTAGCGTGGGCCTTTTCAACTATTCTCTTTTGAGTGGCGTCATTTTTTGGTTATGATTATTTGTTTTTCTTCGCATGTTTGGGCTTCTTTCCAGTCCACTGATTAACCAGTTAAAGTTTAATCTCAAGCTTTCGACTTAAAGAACTACCTCAGTCTGTCGGAAA
This sequence comes from Orchestia grillus, assembly GCA_014899125.1. Taxonomy (NCBI): domain Eukaryota; kingdom Metazoa; phylum Arthropoda; class Malacostraca; order Amphipoda; family Talitridae; genus Orchestia; species Orchestia grillus. The sequence goes on from VOMN01021327.1 coordinate 24,298, forward strand.
GGACTTGTGACTTTTTAACTCCTGAAGAAATAAATTAAATCTATGCCTATGTGAGCCATTCAACCCAGGCCTGTCGGCTCTGATAAATCTACCCTTCGAGTAAATATTTAATTTAACTAATTAAGCAACCAACGCGTTATACTCGAAAATTCAAACATACTAATTTCCTAACTATTGAGCGTGAGTGAGAGGAGAAATCTTAGAAAAATTTTAATATGAACATTTCGAACTCTAAGCTCATTATCAACAAAAAATTGTACTTGTATGTTCCAGTGAACTTTTATTTCGCATCATTCTAGTAAACATACTAAAGGATACTTTTTTCATTTTAAATGTGGGCTGTAGACTAGCGCGCGATCTTTTCACATCTACAGTTTTAGTCGCGTGCATTGCGCATCGCAATGTATTGGTTCCACAGAGCTCTTAGTGCGATGATTGCTGAATATGTTGGCTGGAGTCACCGTTTTCTTGGTTCTCTTGCGCATGCTTGCATCAGACTTTGTTGCACGAATAGTTATTGCAGTCAAGCTATTAGTATTGTTAAATATAAAGTATTAGATACATGTTCTGGAAATATTTATCTCCGTATCCTAGAATCTTCGAACATTCACAAGCTAAATCCAACCCTAAATATAATACAGAGTGAAACCCTCTGAAAATAGTCAACCGCTAAGCTCTGTCTAAGTTTTAACCACCAGAGTAAAATTTTCCTTATTTATTGTTATAAGTACTTTTTTCATTTCTGAGTTTCACCCTCTATGCTTCAAGTCTTTATCACCAAAGATTTTCTTTTATTCATTTCTTCATTTCAGATTCGTTGTTGATAATGTGCTAAGTGATCAAAACGTTTAAATTCAAATGATTTTAAGTTATCTCTTCTCACTCACCTGTATGTATATTGAATTAGATACGTGAGACAAATGTTCCTAATTATCTAATAAACACTGGACGAGTTTCTTATCTTTCCCTCTTTCCTCTAACTCGAAAAGGAAAAACTCTTTATGCACCAAACTCCAAAGGAAGCATTTGTTGATTTTCGGATGTGAAATACAAGCTTTGGTGATAAAGTGAAATTTGTCATTTAATTGTATATGCAAATTTGTCATTCCTAAAAATTCCCTCTTCTACAGGGTGTCCCAAAAAAGCGATACCCAAATATCAAGGGCTGTTATTCAGAAACTATTAAACTTACAAAAAATTGGAAAGTCACATTATGTTGTCTTATGCTTTGGTATCCTTGATACGGCTTCAATTCTTAAGTTGAATTGCGTATGAATACGAAAACGTGTTCTTAAACTATTCAAGATTTTTACTGATCGAAGAACCTCCCCATTATGCAACTCACGAAAGAACAAAGAACATTCATCGTTGAGAAGTATTTTTAAGCGAAAAGTCTCCAACTGGTCATTCAATCATTTCAAGAGTATTTTCCTGAAAGTCGTTCTCCAACAAAGATGACTATTTGGAGAAATGTTACTACGTACGGAACCGAAGGAACAAGCCTGAATCTCGACAAAGGTCGATCA
>VOMN01021330.1:0-40227 GCA_014899125.1 Orchestia grillus
GTTACCAAAATCATAAATATATAATAAAAGGCACGATTATGCCGAAAGAGAATCTGTGCTTCACTAATAAATTCAACAAAATATCCATCAAACAAAGAAGCACACAACAATATTGATGTTTGACAAATTGTTTATTAACCACCCAGATCTCTACACAATTTAATGTAGCACTACTGGAAGAGAGTACAAGACAGCAGAATGATTCATGGAAAAATAAGAGGATGATGCAAGCTGGAGGTTGTACTATATAACTAATTTTTAATTATCTTTCCTTGAAGACCTTACCCTTACAGAATAGATTTCTAGAATTTAGAAGAAAAGTTATATCCAGTGAGACTAAAATGAAGGTTGTTCAAAGAATAGAAGATCCTATATAGTATGTGTTATTAAAGTCAGTATTAACCATTTTCTTTCATATTTTAGAAACTCACTATTAGTAAAAACCAAAAAAAACTTTCAGCTATCTGACAAGGTAGAACAAAGCTAATGTGATTCATTTCAAAGTAGAACTATATGTGGTATGTTCTGTTTGATTAAAGTGTGTCTGTGAGGGGAAAGTCAATATTAAATAATGCTAATAACTTTTTTTTCAGGTGACACAGAAGTACTTTGGGCTTTTCAAACGTAGAGTTACTTGAATATGTCTAAAAAGTTCTCCAAAACTGCAGTTCATCATCCAAACCAAGTCTAGCTTATGACTTCTGTGCAGTAAATGTCCAAGTTAATTTCAGAACTATGGCTTCAATAACATTATTATTCTTGTCATTTTCTTGTGCTATTTCTATTGTGCTATCTGACACAGCAAGTTTACCAAAGGACCTGCTCATCTGTGAGTATTTTCTCTTACTTTTCTAAAAATAAATGGATTTTAAGAATATTGAATGGTTCATGCCTATAAATGAGCTCTAGAATTAGGTACCTATAGTTTTTCTTCCTGTGTGAACAAGAAACAATTTCACCCCCAAGTATTATACTGCTGTAACAAATGGGGCATCCTGTACTGCTATAACAAATCACCGATATTCTGCTTTTCTTGTGCAGGGATAGTGCAGTGAAAAATATGATGCATTTCAGTAGGAGCTTGTATTGCCTTTGATTAACTTATTCTTGGCTAGTGTACAAATCATGCAAAATTAAAAGGTATTGCTTTAGCCTATTGATAATTTGATATAGAAGTTTACCTTATAAATTTTATATTATAAATTGTTTTAAATTTTTATTATTTCTCAATGTATTTTGATGAAGAAATGCTGAATATTATAAGATTATATAGGAAGGGGCATTGTTTTTTGACTTTATCTTGAAAGCTTTGTATGAGTTAAACCACTAGAAGCATAAAAAGTATATACATTATGTATGACTACTGGGCAGGATTTTCAATTTTTTTTGGTAATAATTATCTACAATTTTTGTGTCATGTTGAAGGTTTTGTAAAGGCTATGAAATGGTGTAGCAAAATTCTAGCTATTAACTGTAGCTCATAATGAAACCAAAAACAGCATCTCAAGTAGCCCAGGCTTAGGGGGCTGGCTACTCAGCTCATCTCCAAAATGGTTTAAAACTGTGCTTTAACACTTTGACTGCGACGTGCGCCATATATAGTGCATGCGATCATCTAACCTAATGTAATGAAAGTACTAACGTATATAAATACAAATTTTCAAGTTTTCATGAAATTTGTGTTGATTACTGAAATAAGCTAGTTGGGATTAAGGGAAAAATGAATAGGATAATCAAATTTGTGGCAGTAAGATCCTTCAATTTTAAACTTACAGTGGCAATTTTTGTGGCCATGAAATATTTCCTGCGTGGAGAATCGCAGTCAAAGTGTTAAAATTATATTGAGCGCAGCTGGTGATTATAGCAATAGATGAAATGGATAGCAAAATCAATGAATAAGTTTTTGTATCTCTTAGATTTATTAAATTGTACTTATGCGAGAACAGCATGTAGTTGTGAAATTTTGTTTTATGCTTGGTAGAAGGTCATCAGATGCTGTTGATATATTGACTACAGCTTATAAAGAAAGCATATGAGTCATAATCATGGTTCAAATGTGAGGAAAATTAGATTAATGTATGACCAAGTCTCAATTTTAATTCAGCAATATAAAAAATACCCAATGCCTGGGTCTACCTTCCACACCCAGAACTGATAAAGACAAGGAAAAAAATTTCGCAAGCTTGTGTGTGAGAATGTAAAGGTGTACTATTGATGAAATTGCTGATCTATGTTGCTTTTTGTGAGTCTTAGTGCCAAAGATTTGCTAATCAGATGAATCAACAAATTCATTCCATGCTTGTTGACTGTGGATTAAAGGGCAGGGCTTGTGTTGCACAAGTGCTTGTAATCACTTGGAACAAGAATGAACATTTTAGTTGTTTTGTAGATGAATAAGGTTATTTGATACTTAAAAAACTGAATGAAACATTAAATTAGATGTCCATAGTTACCCGGCATGGTGTGTTAAATTGCCCTGGCTTGCAGAAATGGCTTTTTTTTAGAAAGGTAGATAATTTCTGATAGTTTAGTTTTATAGCCAAATTCCATCATCGTACAATATAAAAAATCCATGAACTATGACTCTTTAGTTTTTCTCTCCAGACAAGCATGACCAACTTTGAAAAACCGAAATATATAGCTTTTTGTGGATTTTTTCAGTGCTTGAATGTATCAATTTGAATGTTCACTTAGCCCAATATGATAAATACTGGGTGGCTCTAAAGTAATGGACTCTCTTCATTCACTAATAAAGCAAAAACTAAGATTGCTAGAGTAGTGAAACTTTTTTGATCATAAGAAAAACATTTCTATGGTTTATTTACACTATGTTTTGAATACAATGTTCTTAAAAGGCTGGCCACTGTTGTTTGAGAAACATAGAGCTGTTTTCTTTGTTGGTGTAAATGTTCCATATCGTGGTTTATCAATAATATTGCGCCTGGAAATTTTTTATGTGGGGATTTAATTGTGTTTTTACAAGGATTGGCTGTTTTTCTGAAATGGATTCAGTAATCAATGTTGCACTTCTGTAATTAATATTGCCCTTGTGTACACTTGGACAATGTCTTCTCTTTCTTCTTAGCTTTGCTTTAAGCAAGAATTGAGGAAAAATTGAGCGTTTGAAACCAAAAGTAGTTTTTGTGTTGATGAGTAAATAGGATATTAAGTGATATATCATTCAATGTTCTTCCTTCAAATAAAACTAGTTTGAACATCCTAGCATTCTTAGTTTTTTTTATCAAATTAAGTGGTTCAGTTACTTTTGGGTCACCCTATGTGATAAAAATGATGAACTTTATGGCTCAGGTTTTAAATTTAAGTAATTTCTTACATTTTAGTCACTACAGTCCTCAGTATGCAATTGGGCCACTTGGCCCGAGTTATCCTGGGTGTTCTGAGTAGCTCCACTTGACAGTATTTCTTTATGAAAAATTGTGGAGCAATACATGAGGGACAAATTGGTGGCAATGGCAATTTTAGATACCTAAAGTTTCGTGAATGTAATTAATGGTTTTTGATAATTATTTTTAAAAATCTAGAAAATCATTTTTTATAGATTTATAGTTTCTTATTTCATTTAATATCCTAAATGACCAACACTCAATTGATTTTTATCTTACTAAACTTAAACTCTACTATGCAAATTCCCATAATTTAATTAGCTTGAAGTGATGTTACCTTCTATACTTTCAGCTTGTCTTGAGTAATGAGCTGAATAAGTATCTCAACTAATCCACAGTTTTTTATGAAGCAAACTTACTAAAGAAAAGAGAATTAGTGCAGAATATACTTCTCACTTAATTTGTACAGAAGGAGATTTTGCTTTGTTAAGCCATAATTTCTGAGTAGTTACTCCAACTTGTTCTCTGTGCCTGTCTTGCAAGGATATATCATTAGGCTTGTGTGAAAAATGAGGGCTCCTACTTTGATCATGAATACATTAACTGTTGACCCAGCAGACTGCAATTTTCTTCCCATCAGTCACCAGAATAATTTGCTGTGTACTAGGCAGTAAGTATAACTGCTTTGTTGGGTTTTGATATGGAAAATAAGTTCTCAAGTCTATTCTATCATTTGAATAGAAAGTAGTGTTTATTTTGTATTAGTAGATCTTCGTTTTCAAAACTAATGATTTGTCAATTCAATACATGATTTAAATTTTATAATTAGGTGAGAGCTTACTCAAATTATGATGAAGCCATCCATTTTACAGTTCAGCATCTGTTTGACGAGAGACGGAAGGAGCATCAAGCAGCTGTTCAGAGTCTCATGGCCATGGCAGATGCAACCAAGCAGCAGAAAATGATCACTCTGACTCTTGAAAAAGTTTTCCAGGTGAGTTTTGTCATTACTTTATTTTGAATTTATTGAAATACAGGGTGGCCCAAAAGTAAGGTACTCTATTGATATCGGTTGCACTGATATGTTAACAAATGTTTTGGACACAATTTCATGAAAGGGTATCTCACTTTTGGGCCAGCCTATATTTAAGGCAATAATTGAGTAACTTAGGATTTGGGCTCAAGTGCTATGAGTTTCTGTGCAAGATGTCAACAACGGACATGTTATAGCTGTCAGTGGTTGTTGTTACATGGACTGTTAGGTGTGCATCAGTATTTGTACATCATTATTGATTCAAAATGGAATTGTATCATACAAAAATCCAGTTTAATATGCTGAGTATCCAATAAAAAAGTTGCTTCTGCAACTGGCCAGATAAAAATGGAGTATCATTTCTTAGCTTGCAGGAAAGCATACCAAACTTGCTTAACACAAGTGTCTTAGCAGGTAACAGCAGCTTTAAACTGCTTGCCAACTATTGAAATTGTCACATTCTATTAAAAAATATACAGGGTATTCACTGCTAAAGTAGCCAGTAAGAGCTAAGGAACAACAATAATAGGTTCTACTGAACTAAGATAATAAATATGCATCTTGGCTAAGGTACTACTTATTTACGATCCTAGTGACCAGGGGCTACTAACACCCTGTACATATATTCTGTCCTAATAATATGTTTCATGTATTTATTTATTTTGTGTCGGCATCTTAAGGAATAAGGTACAGAAAATTCTTGAGTACTTATTTTCATTGATAGAAATCTTGTTGGTGAAGGTAGTTTGTATCAGTGATACAGAAAATTACATTATTTCATGTGATATTTATGATGAATAAAATTTCTTGAGGAATTATCATCTTCTGTTGTGCAAGCATATTAGCTGTTTAATATTTTGTGTGAAAACATCACTTCCTTGCATGTTAATGTTAATCATGTTAACATGTTAATTTAAATTAGTTATCTGAAATAACAATTAACATTCTAGGTGATTCGAGTGTGTAATGCACTGAAAACGCCACATCCTCAAATAGCCCTCATCCTGGAGTGTGCATGACGTTCCCCAATTTTCAGGTACTGGCATCCAGCCAAGAAAAACTAAGACAGGCTGGGTACGTGCCTGGCAACGAGTTTCCTGAGCAAGAGGACGTGAGGGATCGTAAGTATACTTAGGAATTTTTAACAAAAATCCACACATTCGAGCCTGGACCACACTGGTATGTTGCTTCTTAGGAATATCTGTTTACTCTTCCTTTCCCAATATAAACATTCCACACGAGGTTGAACCTGGAAATTTGTGAATAAGAAGCAAGCGCAATGCCACTGAACTAGAGAGGGTGTTGTAAAGTAATGAGGATACTTTCAAATACAGGATGGCCCATAGGTAAGGTACCTTTTTGAAACTACTATAGCTGTAAAACTAAAATTGGTAAAGATATTTGGTTAATTTAGAATGAACAGAAAAATTTCTGACTTCAATATATACTTATGTATGGGACAAACACATTTAACTATGGAATACAATATCTTTTAAATGTTCTTTATTATTAGTCAAACATTGGCATGCTCTTTCAACAGTTCTGTTCATTACTTTCATTAATATCTCTAGATGAAATTCTTTAAATTTCAATGCCGTTTTTTATGCATTTCTTCTAAGGTCTTCTTTCAATACCATAATTGTTCCTGTAATTCCTCTGGAGTGCAGTAACTGAATCATAACATCGGAAGTAAAGTTCCACTATTTCTGCTGGTAGTTTCATTGTGTAGCAATTTATTTTAAGGTTTGGAATTTGAAAATTGTAACAGGAATATATTGTGACTGTCGGTAAAATAGATACACTGATAGAAAAATTTGAAATTTCTTCTTTCATTCTGAGTAATTAAATATTTTTCCCATTTTTAATTTTACAGCTATAATAATTCCAGAAAGTTACCTTATTAACGGGCCACCCTGTACAAATGCAGTATGTACAAGCATGTGTGTGTCTTGCGAGTGGAATGGGGAGTAAGAGATGCAAATGCTGGAGTGAAGAGGTGCGACACGAGAGTGATATTCACCTAGTTAAGGACTGGTTGTGCAAGAAATATAGTGAAGTGTAAAGTAAGTACTTTGTCCAAAAGAACAAAGGAAAGGGATTGGTGAGTGAAGCAAATTAGGTAAGTAACTTAGGTATATTCTTCTTGCAAAATAGATGGATAATGGTGATAGAAAAAAGGTATCTTAAAACATTGTAATTAGAATGTCTTGTAGTCTGGACCCATTTCTAGCCAAAGATGTGCATTTTTATTAGCATATTAATGTGTGAAGCAACTAAGAAATGCAAGATTAAAATAATACAAGAAAAAGGTGAAGCATAACAAAAAATGCACTTAAAATTCAAATAAAATGTTAACACAGTATTAAAGAAAACTGATTACCGTTTTATTATTTTCAAAGGATAGGCTCTTTATACATGAGTTTTGGAGATGGCTATAATTTCTATATTTTAAAGGGACTCTAAAATGTGTAAATTGAAACTGTTTTCTCTCATGGGGCATAGAATAGGCAGTAGGGGGTTAGGTTAGTTAGGTTTGTCTATCCTATGCTATAGAGACTGGCAACCCCAGAGGAGCGCTGTTAGGTTATCTTGGCTATAGATAGGCATTTGAAACTTCGATCTTTTGTGCCCACGTTGTTTTCAATTTTAGCTCCTTCTTCTCTATCTCTTCCTTGTTTTTTCTTCCTCGTCTTTCGGACTTGCTTGCTGTTCCTACGTGCAGGGCAAGGTGTAGGAACACAGCTGTGCATAAATTCCACGTTTTCGAAAGTCCATGCTAAATGATACCTTCTTCTCTTCACTCTCTTTGTATCACACACGTGGACAGGGAGTGTTAACCAACAAATAATCTATAATTTACTGAAATTATTTGAACAAAATTCAGAATATCTCAACTTTTGACATTGATAGTTTGGTCACTTTGACAAAGTTACTGCATAGAAAAATGTGCGGAACACAAAGGAAAGCATTAAGTGCTGAAAATAAAAAAATATATCTTCCATTTTAAAGGGTTCCAGAATTAACATAGGCTACAGGTTCTCAAACCTTCTTCCACAAAAAGACTGCTTGAACTGTACTCTGAATAGAGTTGTAGCCAAATGCTGTGTTCTGAAATCAATCATATTCTAAACTAAATCGAAATCTAAGTTACTAAAAGTCGGCACGAACTTTCTGTACAACCCAGTGCATGATTTCCAATACACGTGTTGGAGACGACCATACTGAGAACAACCCTCGTGTATGCGATCCTAATTAGCCATTTTACTGATGACGCAACACTTGCAGTTGAGTCGAAGGAAGAGTTGCTGAGACTTGGGAATTTGGCTGCAGCTGGAATGTAAGAGTTCTTGTATCAGTAGCCCGTGTGAAGGTGCTCCCAGCCTTCTTGGGATATTTGGCTGCAGCTGGAATGCAAGAGTGCTTGTATCAGTAGCCCTTGTGAAGGTGCTCCTGGCCTTCTTGGGATATTTGGTGAGGTTCAGGGATGGAGCAGGTGAGAGTAGAATACAGTGGATGCGATAGGTTGTCTTACTCCACAGTCAGCTATGATAGTAAGTCATCAGTTAGGTTTTCCATGTAAAGTACATAAACTCTGAGATAGTATTGAACTATTATAAGAAGGTATGACTGTGGAGATGAATTTGTGTGGAGATGTAATTTTCTCAGCTGTTTTTTATAGTGGGGTAATTATAATCTGATCAGACTAGATATGCTGAAGATGAGTGATATTTTTGAAAATCCATTAAAGAAATATTTCATCAAAATCAAGTTGTGTGACTGTAGGCCACAGTTACGAAAGCTTGTGTAAAAGATCTAATTGATACTTTCTTGGGTCATGAGAAATAATACCAAACATGTAACATTCTGAAAAGTTGTTCAAGTTCAAAAGTTGAGTTTTCTCACAACATGCTGTATTGATCTCTTGATAGTTGTTAATTTATAAATGCTTTTTAGGAAAAAGCTAAATTCCCATTTAACATTTGCAAAGGAAAAAAATTGGCAGTTTCAGTAAGTTATTTATGAGTTTTTGTGGAAGTTCAGAACTAGTGTCATCTGCAGTTGATTCTGTCCTAATAAACAATTATTTCGAGTACCTTCATCATTGTGTTAAACCAGCATTGGGGAAGCTCCCGTGTCTAGTTCAGGTACGACCATTTCTCAATCCAGCATTGGGAAGCTACAATGTCTAGTTAGAGATATAACCATGTCTTAACCTAAAGTTGGGGGAGACTCCCATGTCTAGTTAGAGATATAACCATGTCTTAACCTAGCATTCAGGAAGCTTTTACATTAGTTGGTGATGTAACCATGTCTTGTTTCTCCAGCTCTGTTCCAGACTCTAGAGACGACCTGCCTGCTGGGGGAGGTGCTGCTGCACCTGCCGAGCATCACACACAAGGTCCTGAACAAGCTGCAGGAGAAGCACAAGACCCTCCTTGCTTGGGGTGTGTTCTTTACTGCACACTCCGCCTTCCTGTCCGACAACACCAAAAGGCTTGTCCACCTCGTGAGTACTTCCCTCGTTGGCGTTACTTCCTGTCCGTACAACACCAAAATTATGTTGGCGGTCGTGCTGCTAATTTTTTGGGGTGGAATGACCCTGCTGTGGGTCGTACTGCTGCCCCGTGGTAATCCCTTCCCCAACAAGGATAAGGAAGCTTGTTTTTCCTCGACTTGAAGTTTGCACCTTAGTACCAATAAACTCTTCAAATGTTGGATTTAAAGCAAAAACAAAAGAATAATATTGACCGGAGTTTATTAGCCTTTCCTTGCTCTCACTCCGTACAAATTTAGAAACATTTATTTACCGCAAGAAATTTACGCCAAATACAGGTTTACAATCAAATGAGGAATGACGAAGAACCGGTATCATGATATGTACCACATGTGGGCCCTAATAAACTACCAGGCTTCTCGGCTACAAACCGATCATTCCCGAGTGTACGAGTACACGCAAGTACGAGTACACGCAAGTACGGGTACACGCAAGTACGGATACACGCAAGTACGAGTACTCGCAAAAACGAGTACACGTAAGTATAGTCGTCTTAAAACGCACCATTTTGAGACGACTAGACTTGCGTGATACGGGAGTGCTCTTATGTTTGTGTGTTTCTTTGCGAAAAACATCTCACAAAAAAGCATGAGTGCACCTTGCCAGTATGTTTAGTAGAATTTAGTGCCATAAATGTTATTTCAATGGCAAAATGGAAATTTCTGGATTTTTATTCTCACTAGTACTTGACAACTAGGTTGTTACAGACCTAAAGACCAATATGTGCATCTCATCACCATTCGTTCTTATCGCAAAGATCACCAGACTGCCGTATGGTGTTTCGACTTCCAAGAATGTTTCTTATGCAGCAGTGTGAGCAGCTGTGGGGCATTGCATATTCAAGCAGTACAGCAGAGCTGTCGTGTGCAGCAGTACTAAGTAGTATTGGGCTCTGTGGCGCAGTGGTAGCGCTCTATACTTCCATTCAGGAGGTCCCGGGTTCCATCCCGCGTGTTTGCTTGGCAGATTTTCACATGTTCATGGAGTGATTGCCTCCCTCGGAAAAGGAAGGTTAAGTCCAACATTCTGCTGCTCCAGGTGTACAAGTGGGTACCGGCCGAGCGGAGGCAACCGTCATCATGTCCTATGACGGATTATAAAGCTTTTAAAATTCAATATGTTGTGATGTTGACTTGATTGGATGAAAGAAAATCTCATTCTTTCTTCGGTTTTTTATTTTTGTTCCTTTTATACTGTCCTCTTTTTTTTCTTTTCCTCATTTTTCTTTTATCCTTTCCTCGTTTTTCTTTAATAGTTTTTTGTTCTCTTTTATTTTTTTGTCTTTCTTTCGTTTTTTCTTTTTCTTTATTCCCCCTTCCTTTTCTCCCCCTTCCTTTTCTCTTTATTTTTTCTCTTCTTGTTTGGTTTTTCTTTATAAATTCTTTTTTTTTTCATTCTTTCGTTATTTCTTTCATTTGGAAGTAAGGACGGTGACGCAGCTGTGCCTAACGCGCCTCCACTCCTTGCAGATGACGCAAGAGCTCGAGCTGACGGAGCGGGACCCTGACTACGTCAACCCTTATGCCGACAAGAAGCGGTCGACCGCCGCCCAGGACGCTCAGGCCAAGACAAAGAAGAAAAAGAAGAGAAAGACCTTCAAAAAGGGTCCGACTCTGTCTCGCCAGTACGGGGATTTATAGCAATATTTTGCGGGTCTCCGTCTCTTTATGTAGCTGTAAACGATGTGTTGTTCCATTTAGTTCTAGTGCTTTGCGTGTCTTGTTCACTAAAGGGTTACGTTGTTGAGTAGTGTTTTTATGCGATTTGATGTTTTTTCAGAACCGTAAATTGTTATTTAAGTTCTTCTTTTCAAGGGCGTGTTGTAATTGCTGCAATACGCTGAGGGATTTCGTTTTGTTTTAGCAATTAACAGAGTTGTTGGCGCTTGGTTTGTCATTGTTGCTGAACAGCAGGCACGGTAGGTGTGCACGCTGCTGCACGGCAGTCTATCATCACATCTCAGTCGTCAGTATTGGTGAAAATCGCGCTACTGACGTCATACTTGCTACTGACGTCATACTTGCTACTGACGTCATACTTTCTACTGACGTCATACTTGCTACTGACGTCATACTTGCTACTGATGTCATACTTGCTACTGACGTCATACTTGCCTGTTGAGCTCTCCATTGACGTGAATAGTGGATCTCTTGGTATAAAGTTTGGGCACCTCACGACTTGAAAATTAGATTTCATAATATTAATTTTGAGTCCCTCATAGTGTAACTATCGGGCATCTCATGAAATAAATGTTGAGCACCTCTCAAAGTAAATGTTAGGCATCTAATGAAATAAATGTTGAGCACCTCTCAAAGTAAATGTTAGGCATCTCTTTAAATAAATGTTGAGCATCTCTCGAAGTAAATGTTAGGCATCTCAGAAAATAAATGTTGGGCACCTCACAAAATAAATATTGAACATCTTATAAACTGATTGGGTTCCTCGTAACACGAATGTTAACAAACTCCTCATCAAATAAATGTTGGGGTACCTCATAAAATAAATATAAGGTATTCCATAAAATAGATGTTGAGCACCTGGTAACATCAATGTATGGTACCTCGTACGTGCAAATATAGGCACGGCCTGTCATACATATTAGGCGGTGTAGTCGTACAAGCGTGCGTCGGAGACGTCATAGGTGCAGCCATTGCAATGAAGTGCTGGTGGAAATTTTTTAAGTACAAGAAAATACCAGCGAAGGTTTCCTGTCACGACGCAAGTACAGCTCTCAGACTGCCGCGTTTCGTATCTTGAGATGAGAGCCTCGGCTCTAAATTGCCATTGCGCCGCGAAAAAATTCATTAGCCGTATGGTGAATAAATGCTTCAATATAGTACATCTTATTCCCAGGTAACCGGTTTGAGCCGCAGATCTACCACTTGTCTAAATGACTTTTAAGCGGGAAATCTTAATCGTAAAATAAACCAAGTTACAAAGGCAGGCAGGAACATTGCGTTCCGATGAAAATTTTCACTTAAAAAAGAGCTTTTGAGGAATATCGACTCTCATATTCAGTATCTGGAAAGAAGAACAAGATGTCTATGTGATGGCGTGGATGATTGAATGGAATCTTCTTGAAAGTACGATACAAAAAAATTGAACGTGCAAACTGTAAAGCACAAATATTTTCCTCTCGGCCAAATTGGTATTCCGACGGTGTTGAACAAGTGCTGTCGTTCAAGAAAGGTTTGTGGCTGTGAAGAGAGTGCTATTTGGTTTGTTTTGAAACTACCCATCGTTTTTGAACTCGGCAGTTATTTTTGAGTCGAAATGGTTTGAGCTCGTCCCCCATGCAGTCGTGTAATTGCTGTGCTTTTGCCTGCGTGTGTGCATTCCGTGACTGCGTGTGTGCATTCCGTGACTGCGTGGGTGCATTCCATAACTGCGTGTGTGCATTCCGTGACTGCGTGTGTGCATTCCATAACTGAGTCGGTGTCAGGCGCGCTCTCTTGAGTGACAATTTAAGCTACGTTGACTCGTGTCCTCGTAGGAAAACAATTAAAAATATATTTTGAATATTATTAATAAAATTAAATGAGTGTGGTAATTCTAAGGAAGCTACACCGTTTATGATATTCTGTTGAGCAATTGTTTTGATGCCTAGGCTATAGAACGCTACCTGAAATGTGTGTCAACATAGACAGACAGAATTAGCAAAGTTGAAGCTCGTGCTTGAATGGGTGATATCGTTATAAACAACTACCATGTCTAGTGCTGTGATTTTGAACTTATTTTTATTCTACAAAACGCTTCTCATTCATGAGGCACTGATAACTTTTGGGTTAAATTTATTCAGAAAACGACTTGTACTTAGTCCAAAAAACCTCGGTCTTCATAGTTTTATTATATTTGTGAGAAATTGACGTGTGGAGTATGGATCATGTACCTCTCTTATTTCTTTCAAAAGATCGGCTCAGCACTTCTGGTATCATGTAGATTTTCGTCAGAGTAGCTTTGCTTAATTTAATCAAATAACACAATTGTAGGGGTGAGATCGCCAAACTAGTATTTAGTTATTTCGTTAGTTTGCTATGTGACTCAGGTGTGTCTAGTCTGCAGCTCCAGCTCTTAATAGTGTGCGCATTTCAGCAACTTCAGCGCCCATCGTTTTGCTTATAAAGAGAATAACTAGATTACTGCGATGCAAATATTTTTAAAAGGAGCCAGGTATTTTGTTCTACCTTTAACGTTGCAGGAATTCCTTACGTTAAGCGATACATTTTTCGTTCTACGTACAAGTGTCCCCTGCATGGAGCGCTTGATCGGTTCCAGCAGCGAACAATCCCTCCCTGATCTTATTAACATTTCGCGCTGTATTTGCTTCTTATAGCGCGCTCTATTTGTTTCTCATGCCGCAAATATTTTTCTGCTATTTGATGCTCGGTCTAGTTGATACCCACTCTATGCAAGGGACGACTTCAGAGCTGGAATCGATCTAGCGGTGGAACCGATCTAGCGCTCTATATGGGGGATAGACAAAATGCATCCTTCACAACAGACGTGAAGGTGACTTTGGGTTATTCGTCCGACACAAGAGAAGGGCCACGACCTGGTGTCGGTTCTACTCCCGCGTTGGACTTATTTTGACTTAAATCACTCATTAATATCTGCAGAGTAAGGAATTCCTGCCGAATATCGCTGAGGATTCGCTTAGCAAACTGAACAATTTTTCTATTTAAAAACGTAAGCTTTTGTTGGCTAATGTGCTTTGCTCTGCATTTCGTCGTTGTGTTTTCTTTTAAAACGACTCGAAAATTTTTGTCATGTGTGGCTGATGGTTGTTTTGGGAAGTTGCTATTGAATTTTGTTTGATGGAACGTTGACTAAGTTAGTAGCTTTAGGTGTTCTGTAAAATAATATGAAATTCTAGTGTTTAAGACCAAGGCTATCTCCCTAGTTTTAAATTCTGGTCCATTTAGAGTTCTAGTTGCCTTTCGCCTCTACATTTCAGCGGGAGTGTCGCAGCGCATTAGACGCCATATTTCTCAGTGGGCGTTCCAGTAGTTTACTTGCTTTATCATTTCCTTTGAACCTGCCCTTCCTTTGTTATGTCCTTTTAGTCTCACCCCTATATTTATCTTTAATTACGTGTCATTTTGGGCGCCGAAAAGCAGACATCACCGCCGCTAGGTATAATTATCGACGCGGCTGTGAATAACTTGGACGGTTACAGGGGCAAGTTTAGGGTACACAGCAGGGCTTTTGTCTCAACGCCTGCGAGTATGTCTGTGTTATTTTGTTTGGAGGATCTTGAATCGGGTTACTTCTCTCATACAACATACAATCGAAGCGCTTTTTGCTCTCTTATATTCATCGGTTATGCTGGCCTTCGGGTCCTGCTCTGCCGTCGTTTTATTATGTTCTCGTTGGAATTTAACGAGTATAACATAGACTTTTTTATCTTGTGAAATTGTCTTCCGTTGAAATTTAAAGGGACACAAGAATAGAAGATCTTAGTATTTCCTGAATAACAAAGTGACAATATTAAGAGGGTATTGAATGTCGAAGAAATTTCAGTTTTTAACGTTCCACACAAGTTTCAGACAATACCTATTTTCGTCCATCACGAGCCTGAGTAACTCCATTTTCATGCAGGTAAAGGTCAAAAGGTCCAGTGCTTGGTGTATATTTATGTCAACCTTCAGTTTAACATCCACTGTAGCCTACACTAATTGTTTGTGTCGATTGCACGCTGTAATTATTTTCTTTGTGTCCTGATTTCTCGCTTAGAGGTATTTTTATGTATAATTTTCTACCTACGATGATTTTCTACAGACAATGATCATACTTAGATAATTATCTACATGCGACGATTAGCTACGTACTGTGATTCGCAGCAGACAACGATTCAACGATTATCGATGTGCGATGATTTGCTACAGAGGGATTTTTTTTACTTGCGCTCTTTGCCCAGAATTCTCGAGTGATGTAACTCTAAGATTTCCAGTGCGTCCGACCGGCTCCTCCTCTTTTGCAATCGTGCGTTGCGTCGTCTGTCTTAAGGGTCTTTGCATTGGAAGCAGCGACTGGGAGCTTCATTATCGCTGCAAGTGTGTAAAGTTGGTGGGGGTGAGGAATGTTTCTTTCTTCGTATTCTCCTATTTTTAAATACGTTTTCGGTTGAGCTTGGTAAATAATTCGTTTTACCGCAAAATGCATATCTTTATTAGCTGTAGTATTCGCGAGAGAGCGATGATGTAGTTTATACGTACTTTAATTTTTTGTTCGTTCATCTGGAAGTAGACTATTGTAAAAGTATTTACTATGCTGTTAATTAATGAAAAACACTTGGAAATAATTGTAAGGTACTGTAATCGCGATTCTCTGGTCATTTTAGCACGTATTTGAATGGACTTATACAGGGAGTGTTACAAAAAAAGTGTCGAGATTTTCAAATACTTGTTAATCAGTAAGTATTAGCCGTAGAGACATTGGCTTGCTTCCACTTCAAACATTAATTTGTCTACTTTCACCAGTTAAACGATGTGTTAGTTCACAGGAGTGGTTTGGCCATAGGTGCACTTAAAGTAATTGTGATATTGTTGCTCATTGTGCGAGTGGGCGCTACAAGCGTCAGCTCTGAGTCTATTTGCTAAAATACCACTGAGTGAGTATCCAGAAATGTAGAAATGTAAATAATTCTTGTATTTTTAAAGGAATTTTTATTATTAATAACATTAAACAATTTTCTTTTTCAGCAAATGGTTATGTTCATAATTCAACCTATGGCCACCATTTTTTTCAAGATAATTGTGACACCAAACTTTCATTTCTCGTTTTGATTTTGAGTTATTTTAGGTTATTTTTAGGTACGTTCACATTCGGGGTGATACGGTCACGTAGATCTTGAAGTCAATTGAAGGTTTTTCGTTAACTTTATTTTTTTACCAAAAAGAAAGAATCGCAGAGTCAGATCTGGACTGCACGGTGGCCACTCCATCCCATGCCCAACTCTGATGGCACGATCCCCACAGGCTTTGCTCAAGCGGTTCTGTAAGCAAATTGTTCTTTGACATGGAGCTCCGTCTTGCTTCCACCAGACTCGGTTGAACAGAGGTACAGATTAAAATTAAAAATATTTTGTGATTTAAATTAAACAATAGTGATTTTCTCGCACAGTGGGCAAAAAATCGGTTCCTTTTTGTATAAATGTACCTAAATTATTTACGGGAAAAATCTCTTAAATTTCGAAAGTTAATAAATGAATGTTTAAAATGAGATCAACCCGAAGTTTTTACAATGAATACTTACTGGGTAATGGGTATTTGAAAATCTCGACACTTTTTTGTGACTCACCCTGTATGTATGATGATTTGTATTTATTTCATGCAAATTATCGTCGGGATACGTTTTTTTAGCATAAATTGAAGACTTAATATTTAACTGGTGCAGTTATGGTACCTGGGATCTTTTCAAAAATATTTGGGTTGTTCTCATCGGCACACCTTGAGGACTTACCATTCATCGGTGGTAGTTATGCTACCTGAAACCTTTTCCATAGTATTTTTATTAGGGGTTGTTCTCTTCAGGACGCGTTGAGCACTTAACATTCATCTAGGGTAGTTATGATACCTGAAACCTTTTTTAAATGTGTTTTGATGAGGGGTTGTTCTCTTCAGGACCCGTTGAGGACTATGTTTCGTAGAGGTGTCTCTAGCAAGCCTCTATTGTAGGTATCAGCAATCCGAGTTGGGGGTGTCTACTGTGGTGAGCTCCGTGTTAAATGTCTCTGCATGTCTGCTTCAAGCGTAGCCGGCTTATATCGCTAATGAATACCCGGTGAAATTCCCCAATATTTATTCAATTCGTATTCCATGAGTTTGTGGAACTAACTAATAAGCAATCAATCAATTTATGATATATTCATAGGCTGGAATTCAGGAAGTTTGATACAATGGAATCATGGGTGCCATGTATTTATGGTTTGGAATTAAGGGAGCAGTGTATATTTATGGACCGGAGTTATGTGTGTATATATATGGACAAATCATGCGAACAACATTCGTTCGTAGTTAAAAACTATTTTTCTCGGGAAATATCCTCTTGCCAACGTTGCGTGTGTCTCTTTCATCCAAGTGTTTTGGTTGCTGAGCAAATTTTGGACGGGAATGCTCGATTGTTTTCGCAACAAAATGGTACTCTAGTGACGTCTTCACGAGGCCGGTCCTGTGTTCCGTGCAGAGCTGGACGCCTCAGCAGGGTGTAGTTGTAGGAATGGATGACTGAATGTTTACGTGAGGTTCACTCAATCGTCGCTGGAGATTTTCAAGCTCACAGTTACCTGTTGGTTGTAATTTCCGTGGATTCATGGACTAATTTTTTCGAAAATCTGCTAGTGAATTAAGAATCGTCGAGTCTTGAACTACACCTCGAACCATATTGTCTCTTGCCTGTTGCTATGCTTTGAAGCGCGACGTACTGTGCATGTGGGCATAGTCTTGGCTCTACGTTCTGATGTTAATGTGTTTCTAGTTTCGAGTGTGCATACATAGAGTTGAACTATGCGGTGCAAATGATTAGTAACTGTTCTGTCGAATTTCTGTCCGAGGGTAGCTAAATAAGTACGCAGAGTTTGAGCTTGGCGCTTGGTGTTGATCAGTACAGCAATAACTTATAACATCCACTGCGTGTCGGTAGCAGGTGCGCCTCAGCTTCTGTCTTGCTAGCATTCTATCGAAAATTGAAAAGGATTTGTGTAAATACCAATGAAGCAGATGTTTTCGAAAGTTTCTTATGTCTCAGTATGACTCGTCAATGAGCAGCAGCTAAATTCCCAGAAGTTTGATGTGAGTTGAAAAACGAACCTTTTGTTTAGTAGCTTCTGCAACGTCACTTTGTTGTACCATTTGCCATTGTATTCTTGGGTTGTAGCAGGCTATTGAATGAATCATTTATGCTTATAAACCTGAAGGGCTGGTTATGATCACTGAAGAAGCCTTCCGTGTCTTGTATTGAATATCATCAGTCATCTGTGACTGCGATGCTTACGATTAGTTCCGTGTAGATTGGCCATCTCATATTATCGAGCATCAAAATCGAAACATCTTACGCGTGATGTCTTCTGCAGAAGAAATGGCGAATTCAATGAAATTTGAACATTGCTTAGCTTTAATATCGTAGATGGTTTTTTTCGATATTTTCTCGAACGTCTCAGGAGTTTCTTGGCTAATAACGATAGCATATACATAAATAACATTTATATACAGATTCAGTTAGTACAGTTGAGTATTACGTTACGAAAGAAAGTTGAAGTAACGTTGATAACAGTAGAACAGAAGCTACGACATGTTTACAAAATGTACATTTCACTGACGCTGGCTTTTAGCAGCACAACCGCGAAGTCAACAGCCTTGCAATCCCAACTACAAGCACACTTATGTAACCACAAACGGATGCCTATTACATGGCAATTAACGCAACGACCGAAACCTTTATAAAATTCAATGAGACATAGGATAAAATTATCGTTTTACCACCGAGAGTACCGACATTCTGGAAATACGAACTTTGTTCAGCGAGCTGGAAAAGTTCCTTAGGTAGATGAATATGCTATTAACTTAGTACAACAAATTGAATTACAGCTGGAAGTTCACACGATACGCCAATAAATGATCTACACTATTGTTTAGGATATAAACTCGGCACTGTGTTTTGGCACGCACCCAAAGCTTCGATTAGTTGGCTTACGAACCCACATAACTAACTCATTACGTGACAGTTTCATTATTCGAAATTCTACATCCAACGCCAGTCCATCAATCTCGCACAAAACGACTCAGTTCCCTCAACTATGCCCGCCAGATCTGTGAACCATCCATGAACAAACATCTCGAAATGGAACGTGCCTCCGCTAAATGTCTCAAATAGAACATATATCTTTGAATTGACCGAGAAGAGTGAAAAACAGTACCGCCATCAGTTAACAAACTATTGAAATTCAGGGCTTGACGAAACGAGTCCAACCAACTCTCAGTTCATAGTAGCTTCGCAGCTCCTCTCACTCACGCACGAAACGGACTCGGGCCCTACTTAGCATTAAGTGTGAGGCGCACAGTTCGTAGCTTTCACATGACAAAACGCTCATGCATCCCAACTCAGATCACCTAAAAACGCCACACTCGAACAACAGTCATACACGAGGCGTCGAAACATTTGCAGCAGAAATTTACAATTTGTTTGTCACAGGAAGGTTCATCCAACGCGAATACACAGGCCACATCTTGCTCAATACCGGAAGCTTGACACTATTGTACCAACCCGCTGGGTAATCTGGAACGACCATCTTGATCACGGCAGCAGGCACTCGCGTAGTCACATTCTCAGGGCTTCGCAGCTATCGTAGCATCAGACAGTCTTCGTGTCTGAGACGGGAGGCTTCTTGTGGATTGCAGACCTCCGAGACTTCACGTACCAGACCTTACACCCTAAAATACATGTACTTCTTACACTAACGTAGTATCGCGAAAACAGTCGTTCAAAATTGATGTACTTGTATGCACATTCGCACCACCTCTCAACAAAACGATAAGACTTTACGGTTAAACTGTATCATTCCTAATGTTCCTAATTCTTAACAGTGGTGCATATAGAGATACCACGGCAATGAACAATCGTTCGATCACAATAATAAAACCAAAAATAATATCCATACGCCCTCAAGGGTTACAACTCATTCAGAAACCTAGACTTCAGACCTTGGTATCATCACTACGGTCCATCAACCTGAAAAACATCCTGACTTCTGAACGGTAATGACAAAGAGTTGCATACGAGCAATAATTACAGGTACATAAGCACCCAGTTATACGTGTCCCTACAATGGACAGCTTTGATGATAGAGCTGGGTCTGAGCCTCTCCCTTTGTAGCTTCTTAAGTGTCGACGCTTGTTCATGAAAGGTAAATTGCTTGAACAATTATTATTGTAACATGAATATTGCATCCTTCTTTAATAAAACCGATCGTTTCTAAGTCGCTTTTCATTGCACTCATACTATTCCTCCAAATAAAACGTCAAGATTGTTATCCTAAACAGGGTTCAACCACCGTATCCAACAAGTTTTGAAACCAAAATTGAAGAAAAAAACTCAATACATAAAATATCGAACACAGGACGCCGGCCCGCATAACTGAACACCTATCAACTTCCCCACAAAGTTAAGAAGTATTTTTCCAGAGTTAATATGACCAACCAGTGGGTCACAGCGCACAAAATTCATTAAGGTATAGAGACGAGAACAGAATTCGGTGCTTACGTATTATCGGGAGGCCCTGTAAAAAAACCGGAATTACCTAACCTAACCTAACCATTACATNTTGAGTGAACACGCCCTGTTTTGAGTGAACACGCCCTGTTTTGAGTGAACGCGCCCAGTTTTGAGTGAACACGCCCCGTTTTGAGTGAACACGCCCCTTTTTGAGTGAACACGCCCTGTTTTGAGTGAACACGCCCTGTTTTGAAAGTTGCAGGATGTTGTGGCAGGTATTGGTGACGTCATTGAGTGTGATGTGACGTAGCATGAAAGAACTTTTGTTTGGGTATTAAAATTTATGTTCTTAGCTTCACATATATTTAAAAACTGGTGCTATCGGGAGGACCTTTAAAAAAACCGGAATTACCTAACCTAAACTAACCTAACCATTACGGCAGTTACGAACGGCAAACGACTGTCGGCAAATCAATTGTTCACTCGCATATTCACCTTCTTTATGCATGACTTGACGTTACATTGCCAGAAAATGCGCGAGCCAAAGTAGAGCTTCATTTTGTGATTGTTCGGACAGATTCGTTCAGCCGGCAAGATACTTTTCTCCTGAAGGAACACAACAGCCTCTTCCTCAGTGCGCGGTAAATCAAAGATCTTCATACTAACCAACAAACCCTGTGAAAAAAAAGAAAAAGTAAAAATCAAAAGTCCTCCCGATAATACGTAAGGACCCAGAATTCCATCACACCCAACTGAACATACGAAGCGTAAGTCCTCCTATTCAGAATGCCCGAGCTCGATCAAGGCGAGGTGCTTCTCTTGGAAGAGTAGGATTAGGCCCGACAATTATGGAAGGCGGCACACCACTGGCCGCTCAGATTCGGTTATAGGTTTTAAAGCTTCTTATACAAATTCTGCGCAATTTAGAGAAAGTGAAAAAAGGGGATCATTTAGTAAGGACTGCAGAAAATGTGTAATCTATGCACAAGTATGTTCCCACACACGATTCCATGCGCATAGAAACGGCAAATTGAGAAGGAAACGGAAAAAAAGGATCAGCAGCAAAGAAGTAACAAAGTGGACAAAAAATAAACTGGCAGAAAAATGAAACTTATGAAAGCGAAATAATGATAGAAAAAATCTAACAAAAATAATTATTGACAGAAATTGAATCACTGCAACCTGCCTTCTAAGGGACAATAACCCAAATTATCATTGTTTGAAAATTACATCAAGTAGACATATGGCTGCCACAACCAGTTTCTCTGTGTCACCCTGTATGTATAAATCCCGAAGGTCTAGTTAGAGCTACGATAACCTAACCATGTCTCTCTGGGGACGCCAGTACCCATAGCACACCTTTAACCCTATTGCTTACAGCCTCTCGTATGTCCCAGAGAAGCCGAGGTCTCCGAACTTTCTCAGAATAAATCGAATGAGCAGCTTAGGAATCCTGCACTTTTCCCAGGACCACTACGCTCCCAAGGTATGTTGAAGTCCGTCTTTAGAGCGCCTCCGCCTACATGCTTCGGAAACACGGAGTGAATTCGATTTTCATGAATACTTTCGACACGGTGAAATACATCATTTCTATATTAACGGAGGCAAATACACATCTCTGATGTGTTACAGGGCTGGTGTGAAGACTATAAAGTACATAATGAGTAAACGCCAATTAAACGAAAATGTTCCACGACCAAATCATAAATCATCTACACAGTGGCGTTTTTCAACTTGGTAACTTGAGGTATATCTAGCGAACAATTAATAAATGAAATCACCGCATTCAAACGATACCACAAAAAGCGAAGACATCTCAACTTGGGGGCTATTTTCTTCCCCCTGAGATTGACCAAAGGGGCTCCTTTCAGAGAAATAATATTTCGGAACCGACTGCAGGAGTCGACATCCCAGCGAGAGCTACACCAACGCGAGACGCTAAATGAAGAGCAACTTATTCGCGTCAATTTGAGTAAAATTAACCTAAAGATTTTTTGAACAGAGTTGAAATTGTTAAATTTCGAACATCTTGAGAGTATCAGAACTCGAAGGACTAAATAAGGAGCAACATCTACGCAGCTATGGCAACCACGTGACCCAGCAGCAGCTGCAGTTTGTTAAAGGACGCCATTTCAAGAAGCCATTAGCCCAAAAGAGGTAGATATATAAATGCGCACCTACTATTCACCGGTAAATAAAAATACTTTACGAGAAACTAGCCGTGATGTCAACGTAAGGCCAGGAGGGATGTTTACACGTGTACTCCATCGTTACATTACTCGTATTTGACGAGTAATATGACACCAGGTCACACCGCAGGGAGCGTGTGAAGTAAATACGATCAGGCTGAGAGCAAATACAAGTACGACTATTGCACAGAATACCTTAAACTAGTTCGCGGAAAGAAAAATTGCGTCACCAGAATAGATGCAGGTAAATTCGAGAGGAAAAAAATGTCTTCGGGCTTCCAGTTCGTGAAGTCATACAACCAAACAAACCATAGAGTAGGCGTGTGCTTCTGTCAGCGGCACCCATAATTTCCTCGCATTTACGGCGCTTTGGAAGTTTAATTCTGCCACTTCCCTTCACGATCAAACAATGAAAGCTGCCAACATTACGAAATCAACGCGTCTAATTGGCTAAATTATTCTATTGAACTACTTATTGGTAAGCATTTAGTCCATTGGCAACTGCCCAACTTTTACTTAAGCTCTTACTCATAGGAATATATGCAAATAGAAGAAAAAGTGCAAGCACATCGAAAATCCAGAAATTTTGTGAGATTAGGAACACAGAAATGAAGAGTCGTCAGTAGTATAGTATATTATTAGTTAGTTCAAAGCTCCCTAGCCACATGGAATGCGACCTCAAGAGAACAAAAAGAAGGGATCATTTTGTATAAACTTTAGAAAACGCGGAATCTATGCACAGGTGTGTTCTCGCACAAGATTCCCCGCGCATAGAAACAGCAAGTTAAGAAAGAGGAAGAAAACATGAAGAAGTATAAGAGAAGAAGGCATGAAAAAGGAAAGAAGCAAAGTGAGCACGAAAGATAAAAGTTTAGAAGGCTAGTTAGAGCTGAGATAACCTAACACTGAGCCCCTGGGGACCCCAGTCCCCATAGCACAGGATAGACAAACCCAACCCTATGGCCTATCCTACGCCCTCTGCGGGGGGTTGTACAGTCTCACTCACGGGCGCGTATGTTGCGAGTGAAAGCTTTGCTTGTACAGACTCTGTTCTGCGCATAATTGGTCTTCGGAGAACAGTATCACTTCATGATATACTTCATCATCACTGTCATAACCACCTCAGAAATATTTCAATCAACAAACGCTCTTTACGGGCACATCGGCTCGTCCCCAAATGCTACTTTTGTTTTCTATCGCTCTTCAGCTCGCTACAGCAAAACTTTTCACCCTATACCGCCATCACCACGCTCCCTAAGTCTGACATCGTGTTTTCTCTAGTCGCAATATGAAATAGTGAAAATGATTATTTTCAAGCTACAACTCAAATCTCTGTGCTAAGTGAGGTGATCACCAAAATTCAGATCACGGTTTGGTTCATGAGGCAGCCCAAGGATGCCATGTTAAGGTCGACGGTGAGCACTATTGCCACAACGAGGCTGATGATGCCTTCGGAATGACGTAAAATTAGTACAAGAATAACAGACAGAAAAACAATCCTCGCAGCGGACGGCAGTACGTTAGACAAGTTCTAGCCCTGACCGGCAGCACCCTAGACGAGATTGCTGAGAAATAAAAAACAAAAGGTTAATATGCCAGTGCAAAACACGCATGGCTGATTCAATCATGACAATACGCTGCAAAGCATATTAATGGAGGTGTTTGATGAGCACAGCCAATGGCAACTCGTCGCGCAGGGGATTTTTTAGGAACCTTAGTCGTCCTGCACGATAATCCCCTGCAACTAACCCCTCCGAGGAAGGATCAGGCCTCAAAACACCAAACGCTCACACGCATCAGCAAATCTTGATTCCGCTGTGCGTAGGGGAGCGCCGACTCCCCAGGTCCCTACCGCAGGGGAGCGCCTACTCCCCTAGAAACGCCGACGAGTAGTCCCCGTCAACGCAGTTCTAAGGGACAGGCTGTGCCACTGGTACTGAAGAATCAATCGTCAACTTGTACTGAGCAACAGCAAAGAACGCAGCAAGACCAATTGTACTCGGATCAAAATGATAAAGATGAAAGCGCCTATTTCTCAGAGAAATATTTCTTACAATGTAAACAAAAAGCAAACGTTTTTCAACAGTTATTGGCAGGTAGCGCACTTTTTATTTTGCATAATACAGTTCTACAACACAGATGAAAACACAACCTTTTCCGAATACTTTAAAGAAGTTAAGATTATTTTTCTACTTTCTTTACACTGTACATTAAAATACGTAATCCCAAATAAATTTTCCCTTCTCTCGTAACACACATGCCGATACTACGTACAGCCTCGTTTATTGTGTGGGACACAAACAAAGAAACAAACAAACCACTACAAAATTCGATGAAGTTACGAAAGATTTCCTCGACGTGAAACCAAAAATTCACAGCTCCGGGAGACTAGTGCAGGAACGAGACGAAGCTTCGCCGTTTTTACGTACGAAGGTAAGCGAAAATAGTCCTTACCAGTGATAGCTGCGCCATTTAGGAGAGCGGGATTACTATGCCGAAAAGAGGACCTGCCCTTATGTGTTCGACTTCGAGGAAAGCCTTGATTACCTTTATTTTTATGTTATTATCAAGACGTTAGCAAAACTAACGTTGGTAACGAAAGTGAGTCTGAGTTTAGTTGAAACAGGGCTGCGCTTCACGTTCAGGTAGCACAGCAATTTTCACCAGACGTTTAATTTAGTATAAGAAACCTTCTTGAGATCAGACTTAATGGAGATTTCTGACGGTGCATCAGCCAGTGTTGCTTAAGAAAATGTAAAGAAAACAGTCTAATATACAGGGAAATATATAAAAAAAAAAAAGTTCAAAGCACTGAGTAAAGTACTAGGGATTCTACGAAATCAATCTTCTTTTCAAGACATTTCCTTTCACGTGGTCTTCGCTTTACAGTTTTCATCTCATAGCAATATTTTAAATGGGAACTCTTTATTTTCGACCAGTTTTCCTTCCCACATGTTAGTGTGTACAAAACTGACAGCAGATGTCCACAATCACGGCTGTTTATTTCCAAGACACGAGTTTACGAGGTTGGCATTCTTTCACAGAGTTTAACAGCCGCTATCACTAAAAAAATTTTTAAATGGTGAGAAGCATTTTAGGTACGAGAACTCAAGAAAGTAGTCAACACACAAAGTACTCCACTCATGCAGAAGTTATGTTGCAAGGAACGCCGGTCTCCACCAGAAAGACTGGGAAAGAAAAGATGAAGAATAACTACAAGAGTTGAGCCAAAAAAGGCCTTCCCCAGACAGCCAATCCAATTCAAAAGTTAGTAGCTAGTGATACTCTTGTAAAAAATGCTAATTCCCAGGATATTTTAACGAAGACAGAAATTCTTTTAAATTTCCCAATTTCCCGAGCGAAGTTCAAAAATAAGTATCTTCCCTCAGTTGTCCAGGCGGAAGTTATATAGATACGGCATACAGTACACTCCATAACGAAAATTAAATATACATTAAATCAACTGAGAATGCACATCGTTCTACCGTAGAAAATAACATACATCAACAGCTCGTATTAATCCAAGTATCAGAAGAACTTAGTACTCAGGAACATTTAAATCAGCCGACACAATTCTTGGATGGAAGCGTCATAGAAAATTAGGCACAATTGAAATGATAAATTTTTTTAGAGTTTATCCATCACAAATCTACTGCCTTAAATATCCAGTGGCCTTACCGTCGAAACCAAGAAAACACGCGAGCTCTGCAGTCCGTTTCGACTGTGTAATTAACTTGAGATTTAGGTGTACGTCCTGATTTAGAGATTCATTTTGAGTGTGAGTAACGCGCTTGTAATTTGCGCATCACGATGTTTCATGGGGAATTGAACTCTGTGTCATCATTCTTCACACAAATCACCTCTTTACTCGAAGAAGAAGCAGTTGTGGGGGGAGGCAGAGCCCTGCTTTTGCGACCGATTTGC
Source organism: Orchestia grillus (assembly GCA_014899125.1). Classification (NCBI taxonomy): domain Eukaryota; kingdom Metazoa; phylum Arthropoda; class Malacostraca; order Amphipoda; family Talitridae; genus Orchestia; species Orchestia grillus. The sequence goes on from VOMN01021330.1 coordinate 26,254, forward strand.
AAGAACGCCATGCCATGGGTTCTCATGTGGCTATACTGCTCGCTTGAAGAACTGAATTCTTCTTTGCACACAACGCACGAATATTTCCCTCCACTTCCACTCTCAGTGGGCGAAAGAGTTAATTGGTTTGCCATGTTCGGCGATACCAAAGTCACAGAAGGCAAAGGCTGAACACTAGACGTTGGCGAAACAGCCGCCGCCGTCGGGGCAGCAATAGTAATTGTAGAATTAGATTGAGGAGTAGACGAAGAACGAGATACTGAAGGTGTCTTTAACACTCCAGTCTGAAGCCTTGAAGCAACAGGAAGATTCGAGTGGTTCACGCTGATCGTTCCAAAATCTGAGCTGGTTTTGGAAGAGTTAACAGTGCCTGAAGAGGAGACTGTGGATACATGCGGCACCCTTACGGACACTAGCGGCGGAACTGAACTCGCTGAAGGATTGGTAACACTCATAACTGCACGTATTGGGGCATGGCTTGTCTTGTCCAATACACCTGACGAAGCAGATGAGCAAGATATTTTAACAGGTGGGCGCACAGTGATGATGGAGGACTGCATTTGTAAAGGTTTACCTACAACTATTGTTTTTGACGGGCCCTGGTGATGAATAGTTCTCCCCTCTGCTGAAATTATAGATTTAGAATGGTCAGTGTTAACAGGACTGGAACCAAAGCTGACGACTGAAACAGACTTCACACAAGGAGATGAAACGAAAGGTTTGTCACCAACTGACTTGGCCACGATCTTCGACATAACTGGAGCACCGTCCACAGACTTGCTCCTCTCGACTCGAACAATGGAACTTTGTGTAACAAGGACTTTGCTTCCATCCGGTCGTTTCGCACTGAAGATACCGCGAGCAGTCACTTTGGGCAAATTCGATAAAGCCATAGGCCTATCTTCACTTCTATCCTCTGTGCTCAATCTGAGCACCTTGCCAGACTCCATAACCAACTGGCCCGCAGGCCGCTTGATGCCAACAGCTTTGGATTGTTCGTCTGTCTTTTCCATTTTTTTCACATCAGGAGATTCGCTTCGCGAAGCTGTGTCTCTTTGCCATTTAATCTTGTGAGCAAAGAACATGTGTCTCACGAGTGACTGCTGCACAACAAAGGACTGTCCGCATTCCTGACACAAAAACCCAGCCACAGGAGACGATTCGTGCTGTCTTTGCTTATGGCGCTCCAATTTCTCGCGGAAATTTGTGGCAAAATTGCACTGGTCGCACTGGTGAGCCTTCTTTTTCTTTTTATTCACGTACGGCGAAGACAAGTCGCTGCACACAGACACCTCAGAGGAATATTCCCCATCAGAACTGGTTTCTAACTTGCGCTTGATACCCACATCGGGAGCACCGCTGGGGACCGACGGAGATAGGGCAACATTAGAAGTAGGCATTTTGGAACCAGTGCTGATGGTTACATTGATTTTCGATGGTTTGTTAACGTTGCTACTGGTTGCTTCCTCTATTCTTACTTTAGTGACTTGGGGTTTTAAAAGGGCTTCCTTAATGTCAACTCGAATTATCTTCTGAGTATTTTTGGGATCGCTGAGCTTAGAAGGAACAGCAGCAGCCGGAGCAGCAGATGTTGTACCAGGAACAACATTGGGCGGGGGAGACGCGGGTAAAGTATTCAGAGCAGGAGGCTTTACAGACACAGGACTCGTGTCTTTGCCACTGGCAGTAACCTTAGTTTCAGGGCTGGAGCTCGCTGAGCCCATGGGAGATGTTTCACTAATGTTTAGGGACTGCTGCTCTTCAGACAACTTGTCACTGGCGGCGGATTTCTTTTTAACTTGTTTGGTGGGCACGAATTGCGAAGTGGGCATCGTTCCCTGACCTCTCGTGCGAATCATGAGCTTTTCATTGACTTCCGAACGGTCGAGGCCGTGGGCCGTCTGGAAATGGTTCATGAGCGTGTCCTTCTTGACATGGTCGTACGCTCGACAGATCCAACAAATGTAGCGGCGTTTAGAGTAAAGACATATTCTATGGACAATTTCCGTGTGACGAGCAAGCTGCTGGCTGAAGGTGTAGCTCATGTCACACTCGGGACATGCGAGGTGTCCCAGACCGTGCTCTTCTTTGAGATGCTCCAGTGTAGACGATGCATCTTCCAGTTGGCTTTGGCACATGACGCACGAGTAAGGGTAAGACAGAGACCCAGTGTGGGTTTCCAAATGCTGAAGAAGGTCTACGCTTGAAGCTATTGGCTTCCCATCGCACAAGCCACACACGATAAAACCTTCCTGTAAATGCCCCGCCATGTGCTTGCCTATCGTGTCGTGCGTGAGAACGCGCTTGCATGCAAGGCACTGACGCGTCGAGGACATCGGGGCCTGCGTTCCAAAGGCGTTACACGACAGCGCATGAACAGATAACGCCCTACCACCTTGGAACTTTCGACCGCATTTCTCACACGCTACATAAGCTTCAGGTGCTGCCGCGATGATAACAGGCTGAGACGTGCTAGCTGAAACCTGTGTAGTGGTATTGCTCGAACTGTTCGAGCTTAGATTCATCAGAAACGCGTGTTTTTCTATTAAATGCGATAAGGACGACGCCACGTCCGGCATCACTATGCTACAGAACGGACAGATGGCCGGGTACACAAACTGCTCATGAGCGTGTTTCTCAAAATGGCTATGAAGTTTTTCAATGGACTCGAACTGGGCCGCGTTACAGAACATGCAAAGGACAATTCCCTGTTGCATGTGGTAGCGGCAATGCAAAACGAAGCTTTCGCCTCTAAAGCTAGTGTGACACACACGGCATGTTCTGTCCCGGACTTCCCCAGCACAATTCCGCACGTGACGTTTGTGTTTCTTGCGCTCAGAGTGCGTGAGGCCGCAACGGTAGCACACATACGGACTGGAGCCGTCGTCCACGGTCAGTTTATTCTTGGGAGATTCTGAAGTGGGCGCAGTCAAAACTTCGCCGGTCAGAGCGTTCACTTTGAGGCCGTCGACGACAGTTACTCGCTGCCCCGTGAAGGGATCAACTACGCTAGGCATATCTGGAAAGAGATCTTTATCAAAAAGGCTGCTCACAGTAGGTATTTCTCTGGCTTGAGCTTCTTCCTGTTCTTCAGCGTTTAATATTATAGGTAAACTAACGAGAGCTCCTTTTTGCTCTGTGTTACGAATCTCATTAGCTGCTATGGAGTATTTCTGTTGTGCGGCCACCACAGTGTGATGGAGGGAACAAGACTTCGCACGGTAGTGGTTGTCCCGTCGATGTTCTCTTTCATGGTGAGCCCTTAGCTCATCCTTACTTCGGAAGGCGTTGCTGCAGAATTTGGATTTGTACACGTAATGCACACGGTTGATCGTTCTGCTGTGGCTTTTGTCAAGGTGTTCGCGGACGTAGAAATGAATGTCGTCCTGCTCGAGCGTGTCGACAAGCACGGACCCCTCACAGAGAGGACAGTCCAGCACACACCTAAATGAGCTCAACACCTGCTGACCGGGGGCTGAACAGCTGTGGAACACGGGACTCTCAAAACGCTGGCAGCACACCGAACACTCGTAGCTCTTACTGCAGTGTTCCTTCACCCAGTGTGAAAGAAAATCTTCCTCGGACCTGAAAAAGCAAACGTGGCAGGCGTTGCAAATGATGCCCGAGCGGCGGAAATGATGCCCACAAGTGGCGATGTGATGCACGAAGTCCCGAGGAGACTCGCACGGAGTGCCGCACTCAGGACACACGGAGACGTTGACCTCATTCGTAGGAGGGTGAGAGAGGATGTGTGCCTTGGCGGCACACACGCTAGGCAGCACCAGGAGACACTTGCGACACTCGACACGTTTGTCCGAGTAGGCGCGGTCCGTGCGCATGTGCGACATCAGCTCGCGCACGCTGTAGAACATACGGTCACACATGTAGCAGCGCAGCATGCGCGTCCGGGTCGAACTGTGGGAAGGGAAATAAAGATTTTTGAAATATTACATCGCGTGTGGGGGCTCGTTATAACTCATCAATCTGGTTTTGTAGGTTATTCAGGTCGCACTGAGAGCCGAAGTCTTTTACAGCGATATGTAGAACCAAGGTCTTATGAGGGCAAGTTCTTTATAAAGGTAAATTTTTGTGGATGCGCGTCTAGATTTTTATGAAGGAAGGTCTTTCACGTCGAAAACGCATCAACACGCGAGTTTTTAGAGCTGATAAAAATTGTTTTGTTGGTTATCGAGGGAACACGGAGAACCGAGGTCCTTTAAGTTGATGAGGAGTCGACCTTCATGGTGCCTCTCTCTGTATGAACTACTTAATGCAAACCCAACTAAAAGATATGCTCAAATAAGTTCCATGAAATTCATAAAATGCGACACATATTGCAATAAGTTTTGAGAATGCCTAGCTTCGCCATTGGCTAACGTGTGGCGCTTCTTTGAGCGTAGATATTGTACGAGTAGAAACGCACCGCCAGAAAAAATGATGAAATTCCCGCCACGTTTACATACACAAAAAATTTTTAACGGTAAGTTGACAGTCTTTCCGTGACTTTGATGACTGATAGTAAATTTATGCTAATAAAATATATTTTTAGCGGAAAGTATATTTAATAACAGATTAGATGAGACGATTAGGTATTTTAAAGCTCCACAACCATTCAAGAGAGCGAAAAGAAGGGACCGTTTAATATGGACTTCAGAAAACCTGGAATCAATGCACAGACTTGTTTCCACACAAGATTGCATGCATATAGAAAGAGCACGCTAAGAAGGAAGAGGAAGCAAATATTAAAAATGACCAGCAAAGAAGGCTAGAAAATGGAAAGAAGCAATGTGGACAAGAAAGAAGTTTCAAAGGCCTACTTATAGCTGAGGTAACCTGGGGTCGCTAGTCCTTACAGCATAGGATAGACAAACTAAACCCTATAGCCTATTTTATGACCCCTGAGAAGGGTTACTCTGAAATAGTACTCTCTAGTTCCAGGGCAGGAACTACTGCCTATGTAACTCGTGCATCCATGACAAACATCAGACAGAAGGTAAACATCATTCCGATGTCCTGTCATTTGTCCATTAATTTCAAAATCATTACCACGAATAGGCAACACTCGGTTGCAAATTTGTTGTACACCTACAACAAATTTGACAAAATTAACCAGAAACAACAAACTGCTCAACAAAAATTGAAACGTAATTTACAAAATGGATCGTAATTATTGAACTAATTAATCAAATCCTTAGAGTAAAGACCAAACTTTCGTCCACCCTCGCATGGCGAGCAAAATGCAAGTTTCTCACTTTTTAACTTGGTTCAGAACACCAACGTCGCCAGCACCGCTCAGCATCTGAAAAACAAAGAAAAAGTGTGAAAATGCACAACCAACGACGAATTTATTCCAATACTTTTCCAGTTTAAAGGGTTGTTACTTTCGTATCTCACTAGAGAATCGAAGAAATTACTGCTAAGTCAAGCCTTTAAGCATAATTCATCGCCTTCGTAGGAGACGTAATGTACCTTAATGCGGGTTAATGAGGTAGGGGGCGAACATTGTGAACACCAACTTCCCTCATTAGGCGCCGGATTTCTATCCGATAAACAACGCAAACTTTCTTACATGATACAGAAATTACAAGTAGGTCAACATCTGCATGATGGTTAGGTTTATAAGAGTCGCGTAAAGCAATAAGAAGGTGAATACTTTTCTCACATATGAAAATACAAAAATTTTTATAGTCACGGAACGCTGGCGAGCAATGAGTTCACAAGAATAATGTCGGCGAGAACACACAACTCAAGTGCAGTGGAACCTCTCATTTACGTATTATTGTGGTGCCGAACATTGGACGCAACAGACAAAACCTACTCGCCTGAACACGTATTTAGTTCACCAGATTGTATGGCACAGACTGGAGAACATTCACATGCAAAATATTTCCGTCAAATGAAAATCTTTCCGTCCAATTTGTCTGTTCAGTAAAACTTAGATTATCATAAAAATGGATCCCTTCATATAAAAATCCAAGGACCGTTTATAAAACTTCAAATATTTCTTATTGACATAAATGAGGAAATAGAGTCCAGACGCTTTCCTATTGACCTAAATCGACTATTTAATATTTTTTCATTATAAGATTAGATCATTAGTTAGTTTAAATTTCCCTAGAGCTCTACGGAATGTTACCTCGAGAAAGTAAAACGAAGGGACCATTTAGTACGGACATTAGGAAACGTGGAATCTATGCACAGGTGTGTTCCCACAAGGGTTTCCTTGTGCATAGAAACGACAAGTTCAGAAAGAACAGGAAAAAAAGATACAGAATAATCAGCGAAGAAGGCATGGAAATGGAAAGACGCATAGTGTAGTGGACACAAAAGTTAGAAATCCCAAATGCCTAGCTAGAGCCGAGGTAACCTGACAGTGTCTCCCTGGGGACGCCAGTTCCCATACCATAAGATGGACAAACCTAACCCTATGGCCTATCCTATGCCCTTGAGGGGTTTTCACATTATAACCTGAACTGGAAATCCACCACTACCGGTCGCCTTGGAATAAGAAGTGCATCGTGACGATGATTTAAAATTTTGACATCACAACTATAAAGAATAATTATCCGCTATTGTAGGTGACTGCAGAGAGATAGCGCACAAGCAAATCATCATTACAACCTTTGAGTCCATTTTTGGAGATTGCAATGAACAAATGTGGGCACGCTTATCATCATAATAATTAGGCCCGGTTATTTTCAGTGACTATAATGAGTCAAGATGGTTAGGACGACTTTATCGACTTTATGCAGTGCTACTGCACTACACACAGCAGCTCACACCGACACAGCTGCACGGGACTGTGGGGCTCGGCTGACCCAGAGCTGTAGGAACATGGCACTACGACTCACACAGCTACAGCAACACGACACTATGACACACACAGCTGCAGCAACATGACACCATGATACACACAGCTGCAGCAACATGACACTACGACACACACAGCTACAGCAACACGACACTATGACACACACAGCTACAGCAACACGACACTATGACACACACAGCTACAGCAACATGACACTATGACACACACGGCTACAGCAACACGACACTATGATACACACGGCTACAGCAACATGACACGCGCAACTACAGTAACACGACACTATGAAGCACACAGCTACAGTAACACAACACTATGACACATCCAGGAATACAACACTACAACACACCTGCGGCACAGGGACACAGTAAGGCTGGAGCAGAGGTGTCAAGTGCACAGGCAGAGACCGCACCTCGACTATATCCTCATCAACATCTTCTCCTTTGGTGATGTGCGTTCTCAGGTGTTCTGCAAAAAAAACACGTGAATACTCCACGAAAATTTATTACCGGTTTTGTTCTCAATAGCTTAAGTTTTTGCCAATATATAACCACACCTGAGCAACGGACCACGAACTGACCGACTGACTCATCAAGAAATAGGACAATCAAAAATCATGAAATGGAACAATTTCCTGCTCAACAAAACTATGCAGTAAACTGAAAACAACAACCCAAAAAATTCAGCAAAATAAAGGCTGAGCTCACCTCTGAGGGTGCACCTGTTGTAGAAGGTGAGCTTCGCATCACAGGGGCCGCATTCCAAGGTGATGAGCATGCTGCGTCTCTGGAGGTGGTTGTCGCGGGACGCTTCCAGGAAATATCTGTTGTCAGAGGAGAAATGTTACATTCATGCAGCTGTGCAATGATAGACTCGCACTGATGTGTGGTGCTGAGCTGTACTGATGTGTGGTGCTGAGCTGTACTGATGTGTGGTGCTAAGCTGTAATGTGTGGTGCTGAGCTGTACTGATGTGTGGTGCTAAGCTGTAATGTGTGGTGCTGAGCTGTACTGATGTGTGGGGCTGATGTGTGGTACTGAATACAAACTTCTGTGTAACGGAACTTGTGATATGCACATGGACCATTTCCAGAACAAGTAAAAGAATAGAGGCAAGTAAAAATGAAGATGCTTCAAAGAACAGCCGGGGTACATACTCTTTTTAATTATTTTACGTTCATGGAGAATTTCGAATTTATAATTAACAAGTTTATTTTCTTCTATGCCATGAAAAAACAATTGAAAATTAGGCAGAAATCATTACACTGTCAATGGGGTTTGAATGTTTAATTGTGATGATTAACGGAAACGAAATCTTGACCAAATGCACACGCAAAGCATTTGTGCATTGAGTAAGCACAGTCTTGAATTCTTATTTTTTCATTCAAAACTTGAGTGAATGTGCACACAAGTGCATAGAATATGAATGATGGTTCATACAATATTTAGTTCAATTAAAGAATAAGTTAGTCTTATTAGAGCTAAAGAAAGTCCACCAATAAACGACCATACAAACAAAACCCACAGCTGATCATGTGTGTTGCCGTGGTGATTAAGACAAAGTGACATTATAAATCCCAACTCTGTACTTATAATTAAATTCTTATGGATACAATTTTTTTGCAGCCACCAAGCACGTTGCCATCTACTCACGTGTCGCCGCAACTGTGGCACTTGTAGCCCTCTGGCGGGATGGTCACTCGGATCCAGTCAGGGGTCTTCTGAGAAGGGACATACGCTGGGAGCTGTCCGGAGTCCAGCTGTTGCCAGAGGGATATGCTGGTACAGGACTCTGGCAGGGCGCTGCTCGGGGGGTGGAACTGGACCATCTCACCTCCCTTGTCACCACCAACCTATGAAGATAGAAGTTAAGGGGATTCCATTGCAGTAATGAGTACAGAAGTAAAGTTCCTTACAATCACAGATTGCATTAGTAGAGTACACCATAAATCATGATCAGAAGAAATCTCTCACTTCATGGATAACCATATTTACTTCTTCACAAATCAATGACAACAAATTACCAAACGGAAATAAAAAGAAGGAATACACTCCCAATTCGCAACAATCCGAGACTACATTACCACATACTTACATAGCTCTTCAATAATTCTGTGATGTCTGCTGTTTGGAGAGTCTTGCTGAAAGTTTCATTAGAGCTTTGGAATGGCAGCTGGAGGACTGAACTTCTTTTCTTGCTGCTGAGAGATCTGTTTTCGCTGTCACTGCCTTCTGACATGATCACTTCAGCCTGTATGGGCAGGGGCGGCTCCTCATCTTGGTCTATTTCTTCTTCTTCCTCCTCATCAGAAGATGACTGAGAGGAAACTGTCTGCGCCAGTTGCATGACAGTGCCATTCACACATTTAACTTCAATAGAATTGGGTTTTCGAATGGGGGTTGCTTCTACTGCAGTTGGAAGTGCGTTCAAATCACGTAGGACGTTTTTTTTTACAGAAGAGGATGACTGCCCGTTAATTATTAGGAGGGACGTCTCATCTTCTTTTAGAGTTAGGTCAGTCTGCTCAGGACATACATCAACTGAGGATTTCAATTCAGAGAGAGTCAAGTTTTTCTTCACTTTAGGAGGAACAACAGCAGCAACATCATTCTTTCTGGGAGCACACAGAGGAGTCCCGGAACTTAATTTGCTCGGCCCTTCAATATGCAGACCTTCTTTTTTCTCTATAATTTTCTTAATCACATTATTGGGCAGCTTGACAGCCAAGCCTGTTTTATCATCATCTAAAGCCTCAACCACTTCGCCAATGGCAGCCTTTGTCATCTGTTCAACTGACTGGGAAATGGATGTTACAGGTTTAGGAGTTGAAGTTGCACAATTCTGAACACAACTTGCATCCATGACGTCATTAATCTTTTCAAGGAAGTTGTCATGGCAGACAGATGCATCATTGGAACTATGCAAAAGATCATTATGCTTGCGAGTGTCAAATTGAGATTCGGTTTCATCCATTTCACTATTACTATAAGATTCCAACTTTTCATCTTCAGATTCATCACAGTAAGTACACGTGCTGTCCTCGTTGTCATTGTGGAAGGTATCGGAGATCGCTTGAGAGACCACTCCAACACTGGTCAATTTTTTCTCTCTAACAGGACTTGAAAAACCTTCAAAGCCATCTTCACTTGGACAAGGAGAATTGTGTGAAAAAAGCTCACCAGCAGAAAAACTGGACTCAAGAACACAACTTGAAGCCTGCACTGCAGCCTTCTCTTCATCCTCACTCGACTGCGAATCATCGCCCGAGTCACTAGAATTGACCGATTTGGAGTCGGACTCATCATTGGGGTCATTAGCCTTGTTGGATTGTGATGAGCTTCTTCCTTCACTGGACGAGTCAGAGCTGCTGGAACTGCTGCTACTGCTGCTGCTGCTGCTGCTACTTGACTCAGCAACAGTGTCTGGTTCATCACTGCCCATTGCCCTAGAATATAGAACAGTTCATTCACTATTAAGCCCTATACAAACACAAATGCAGTAGCAATGTTATTTATAATCAAAAGAATACATAAACAGAAACACACAAATTAAAAATAAAGACAAATGTTAATGGTACTCTCCCTTTACAAAGAATGGGAGAGGCAAGAGTAATTGAATAAGTTCTATCCCTTAAATCATCAAAAAATATTTCAACATGGAATTTCAATAGTACACCTTTGCTCACTCAGGTGAAACTTCTAATCTGATGGTATATGCCATATAGCTTGCAGTAATTTCATTTTTCTGTAAGTGATACAATCCCTAGTGCATCAAAATAGCTGTACTCCTTTCCTACATTGATTAGGATAAAAGAAAGTCAAGGATTGGCTACATTAAAAATGATCTAATTTAACCACATATCGTAATCTTTTCTATTTCCAATCCATACTCTCATAACTGCTACAGCTTCATTCTTTTCCCATGAATTCAATCACCCAGTGTTGATCAAAGATTTGGTCTACTTCCAACACACATTTTATTTTCTTCAGACTTTAACTATTTACTTCAGTCAAAGACTGTCAGTTCTATCTTATTCATTCAACACTGATTCCAGTTCCCCACCTACATTACTCTAACTTTGGAACGAATCATTAAGAAATATTGTACGGCAAATAACAATTCTTGTTAGCTGATGCTGTATGCCTTAGTCCACACCATAAAATTATTCAAATGTTGATATTATGTAATTCAAAATCATGTTGTTAGTACTTTCACTAACATAGTGGCATTGCAGTGTTGCTTGTTAGTGAGGTAGATTTTTTTGAGGTATCAATTCTATTCCTTAAAATTAGAAAAGTACATATTCATCAGTTGCCTGGACCAATATTTTCCATCATAAATAAAATAAAAATAGCAGAAGACAATAGATTGCCAATACTTTTATTTAAGTAATTATTTAAGTTAAAGAACTCACTAATTATTGAAGCTCAGTTATGAATGAGCTGAAATTAAGCAGAACATTTTTTTGACACTTGAACAAGGAACTATTTTTTTTACCTAACAATAACACATTACTGTATTCAACTCAAGACACATTCAAAATGAAAAAATGCCTGCTTCCTAACTTCAAATGCAGACAAGCTTTGACTTCAATCTTTAATATTTGTTGTCTCACTGCAGCAGAAAATAAATCCTGAAACCTTATTTGAATAAAAACTCAATACTCTAATTTTAAAAGTGCAAAAAATGCATTGCAACACAAGAAGTCACTGCCTCAGTCATAAATTATGAGCTACATCCACGATCCAACTTATAAAAGCCAACTTCATCACAATATAAAATAAGGAATACCTCAATAAAATGTATTCTTTGAGCCCAAATTAAGAGCAGATAGTACAAAAGACTACAGATGTATGACTCATTAACATAAGTTGATTGACAGTCATCTTGTTTATAAATAGTGAAAGTTTTAAATTGAAAAACTTACATGCTTATGTTGCCTAACTACTGGAGACAAAAGTGAAGATTCTGAGATATGACTTGTGGTTGAAAAGCCTTTTGCAGTGCCATGAAACTGAAAAAAGAAAAAGTTAGTGAAAGGTAAAAATATTACAGGTACACATCAGCACACAGTTGCCATTTCTAACATGCAAGTTGCCATTTCTTACATGCAATCTATATGAAATATAAGTCAATTATGAATATTTAGTTTCATATGATCTTCAAATTTATAATTTTTGTTATTGATATATTATTGCAACAACTGCTTTGTAATAAAGCCCATAAATAAATTATCTATATCTAGAGCTGAAATCAATGACATTTTGTTGCAGTCTATTGGATATTGTTAAAAGAATATTACAATTCACAATCAAATTAAAATACAATTTTATACATACTATTTCCACCTGCAGATACATATTTATATATTTCATAACTTTGTGATAGAGGAGCATCAATGGCATACAAATGAGTTAATTAATTTTTTATGGAGCAGTGTACAGTTTCATATATATATTTTCAGACAACTAGCCAAAATCAATGAAAGATTGAGTAAATTTTCAGAACAAGCAACCCTTTACCTTATTAAATACAATTGAGCTGACAACAAAGAAAAACTGCTCAGCCAGCCAGTCAAAAATGTTTACCAAATTTCAAATATACCATTCAAAAATTTCAAATCCAGTCCAACTATTAAATTAATTATAAGCCATTTTTATTATAATCATTATTAAAGCAAGCCATGTTCCTCAAACTTAAGATGACTATCAATTATATTAATGCATAGGTAACTAACTTTAACTTGAGCAGTTCTCTTCCAAATTTGACCCATACTCTACTAAGACTAAAACTTGGTCTTCCTCAATTACTGGGCTTCAAAACCTCTACAAGAGATACATAATTTAAGTGAAGTGACAACCATCCCACTAAGAATTTCTCTTCCAAATTGTCATACTGACGTCACACATGTGCAGTCTTGCGAGCACCCTTGCCAACTGCCGTCGCACGCGATCAGGCAGGAAAAGCTGACAACATATTTCTCAATCACTGATGCGACACAATGGGTCTTGGGAAAAGGTACTGGGTTTAAAAATAATTTAATACTAGGTTACTCAGCATTCTGGTCAAAAACTGCCATATTAAATAATATGTAAAACTAGCTTACACTCACTGGGAGGAGAACGTGATCACGCCCAAGCAAAATGGCTAACGACGCTCACGGCTGCCCAGGAGGACCGCCTCTACTCGGACCGGCGCGCCTGTTGACAGGGTACGAATTTCCGCTAAATTGCTTAGTTGACTGAAGGTTTTATTGACACATTACTAATAGTCGACATACTGATCAATGACCCTCATAGAGCCCAAAAAATAACATTTTGTTGATAAGTGAAGCGATAAATATTGAGATTGAAAATAGATTAACTTATTTGCTTTCAATAATTTCTTTTAAATGGTTGAAATGGTTTAAGCCGTCTATTTTCATCGTGCTTTACAGGCATAGAGTTTTTACTGCAAATGCAATGGCCTAGGGCACTTCATCAATTTTAACCATGATTTGCTTAATAATTTAACAAATAAAGGCCTAAATGTTGCAGAATCACTTGTAAAATGTACTGTACGTGACTCATCTAAAATCAACATTGATTCAATGTCACTTTATCTACGTTTTTTGTTCAGACATACATAGTTCTCAGCAATCTGCTTGCTGTAAATGTCACTAGGTATAAGCCAGAATTAGAATTTTTTGATTTCTTGATTTCTATGCTCGGGATATCTAAAATAAATTGGTCAATGACATTTATTGAGTGATAATACTTTTTGAACTGGTATTGCTCGGAATAAAGTATATTAAAAGATTTTTTAGTCTTTCTCCCTTTTCCATGGTCTGCGCGCCAATTGAGTCTCTCATCATACACTACACGGACTGTGTTCTCCTTTTTATTCCTAAACATAGTGCTGTAACATGCGGTAGCATGACATTTCAGCCAGTCAATTTTGAAGTAAGATGCTAATAAAAGATCGTTAACGTAACTCTGAAAAATCTCGAATTCAATCCACCATCAGTGTGCGCTAAAAATTCGAATTTATTTTTGGACGGCATTCTACATTAATTTAAGCTTGCTCAAAGTATTTTATTAGAAAATTGTTTTTTGATTATTTTAAAAGCAAGTCGGAGTTAAAAATTTGGAAGAACCATTTCTTCC